>CM064575.1:77769291-77796791 GCA_032716605.1 Paralithodes platypus | reverse complement strand
AATTATGAACACTTGGCAATAATACAACATAGAGACGTAGCAGCTTCATATTTGGCCATTAAGGGGAGGTTTTTAGTTGATTCCCTAGACTTCCATCAAGCTTAAAATTACTCCCCCTAGATCCCCTTTCAAGATAAATTTGTAAATTTTTCGGTAGAAAAATTTCCCGGCCAAAGGCTGATTCCCCTTAAATTGCAGGCTCGCTATCGCTCGCCAGGAAAAAACCGACACCTAAATGACACGAATGGTCTTAAAATTAACAGCAATGGGGCGAGGGTTCTTAAAATCGCCAAACTAATGGGGCGAACGTCTTAAAATCTCAAAAAACAATGGGGCTAAACATGAGGGAGAAAGAGGTCCAGAAAAGAAAAAAAATCCTCCAGGTGGAAATCTCCCCTTAATACGACACACAGCCATAGTAGTTTCACATATGTGGCCCTTAAGTAGCGAGACATCAGCTACCGAGGGATTCAATTGATCATCAGCTGGACCAAAATAGACTATAATAGCCTCTGACCAATATTCTACCCAAAAAATGTACATCAATGGAGAATGGCGGGGGGATGCTTTATTTGGTAATACTCTAGTTTAAGGGGAGGTATTTAGTTTGTTCCCTAGTCCTCCATCAAGCTTAAAATTACACCCCCTTGAGTCCCTTTCAAGATAAATTTGTAAATTTTTCGGTAGAAGAATGTCCCGGCCGAAGGCCGGTTCCTCATAAATTACAGGCTCGCTATCGCTCGCCAGGATAAAATCGACACCTGAATTGCACGAAAGGTCTTAATATGGGGTGAAAGTTCTTAAAATCGCTAAACTAATGGGGCAAACGTTTTATAATATCAAAAGCAATGGGGCTAAACCTGAGGGAAAAAGGGGTCCAGAAGAAAAAAAACTCCCTGAAGTGGAAATCTCCCTTTAATGAAAGTATGTGATCCTACCGGGATTCGAACCTGGGTCACCACATACAGATCATAAACACTTTATGCATTACACCATTATGGGGAGATTTACACTGGAGGGATTTTTTTCTTTACCCCCTTCTCGCTCATGTTTAGCCCCATTGCTTTTGAGATTTTAAGACGTTCGCCCCATTAGTTTGGCGATTTGAAGAACTTTCACCCAATTTATGTCACTTTTAAGACCTTTCGTCCCATTTAGGTGTCGATTTTTCCTGGCGAGCGATAGCGAGCCTGCAATTTAAGAGGAATCGGCCTTCGGCCGGGACATTTTTCTACCGAAAAATGTACAAATTTATCTTGAAAGGGGGTCAAGGGGGCGTAATTTCAAGCTTGATGGAAGTCTAGGAAACGCACTAAAAACCTCCCCTTAAGACAGTTAACACAGGGTCTGGGGGGAGGCCTTTTTCTCTGTCTAGGAGGATAACTACACACACTCGAACGGCTCGAAATTGGCACCCGTATACCTTCCGAAGCACTCGATAATAATAACTCAAGCTAATATCATAATACACCCCCCCCCACCCACCCCCCCCACCCACCCACCCCCACCCCCACCCAAAAGCTGTTGCATCCGATAATGTTAACCTCCTGCTTTACCGGTGACGTCTCTTTTTAACTATATTTTCTGGCTCCCGTTAGACGATTGGCCAGTTCCAAAAAAGGGGCTTCCAGGCTTCGTTCGAACTATCTCACTTCAGGGGAGATTTCCACTGGAGGGATTTTTTTCTTTTTCTGGACCCCCCTTTCTACCCTCATGTTTAGCCCCATTGCTTTTGAGCTCTTAAGACGTTCGCCCTAGTAGTTTGGACATTTTAAGACATTTTGCCCTATTTCTGTCAATTTTAAGACCTTTCGTGCCATTAGAGTGTCGATTTTTTCCTGGCGAGCGATAGCGAGCCTGTAATTTAAGAGCAACCGGCCTCCGGCCGGGACATTTTTCTACCGAAAAATGTACAAATTTATCTTGAAAGGGGGTCTAGGGGGTGTAATATTAAGCTTGATGATAACTTAGGGAACAAACTAAATACTTCCCATTAACCCTTTTTACTACCACCGGTCCTTCTTAAGCTGAACGAAATCGTCTAATATAGTTTGGTGTTGTGGTGTGAAATTAATAAAATAAATAAATAATAATAATAGCTAGAATACAATAAAAAAAGACGTTCCCGGCGGTACGGAAGGGGTGAGAATTAGGTCCCTTTGCTGCCAGGCTCGCTTCCCAACTTTGCTGGCGGCGGGGGGGTTGACTTAGCGGTAACTTGCTGGCGGGGTTGACTTAGCGGTAACTTGCTGGCGGCGGGGTTGACTTAGCGGTAACTTGCTGGCGGCGGGGTTGACTTAGCGGTAACTTGCTGGCGGCGGGGTTGACTTAGCGGTAACTTGCTGGCGGCGGGGTTGACTTAGCGGTAACTTGCTGGCGGCGGGGTTAACTTAGCGGTAACTTGCTGGCGGGGTTGACTTAGCGGTAACTTGCTGGCGGCGGGGTTGACTTAGCGGTAACTTGCTGGCGGGGTTGACTTAGCGGTAACTTGCTGGCGGCGGGGTTGACTTAGTGGTAACTTGCTGGCGGGGTTGACTTAGCGGTAACTTGCTGGCGGGGGGGTTGACTTAGCGGTAACTTGCTGGCGGGGTTGACTTAGCGGTAACTTGCTGGCGGCGGGGTTGACTTAGCGGTAACTTGCTGGCGGGGTTGACTTAGCGGTAACTTGCTGGCGGCGGGGTTGACTTAGCGGTAACTTGCTGGCGGGTTTGACTTAGCGGTAACTTGCTGGCGGCGGGGTTGACTTAGCGGTAACTTGCTGGCGGCGGGGTTGACTTAGCGGTAACTTGCTGGCGGGGTTGACTTAGCCGTAACTTACTGGTGGGGTTGACTTAGCGGTAACTTGCTGGCGGGGTTGACTTAGCGGTAACTTGCAAGCTTTGGGGAAGTGGTTAAGGAGGGTCACCGTCTTTTTTTTTTTTTTTATCTTTCTCTCCTTTTCTCTCTTTTCTTGGCTTGTATTCATTCGGCCCCATTCATCCAACTGTTTTAAGACGTTTATCCCCATCCATTTATTCCTGGCGAGCGATAGCGAGCCAACATTGTATGGAGAAATTCGGCTTCGCCGGAGACATTTGTCTATCGAAAAATGTACAAATTTAACTTGCTGTCAAAACAAAAATATATATATGCTGGCTCGCTACCGCTCGCCAGGAAAATATTGACACCTGGATGGGGGTAAACGTCTTAAAACAGTAGGCTGAATGGGGCCGAATGGAGAGGGAGATAAAGATAAAAAAGCGAGGTGGGCTCCCTTGGTTGTTATCGAAGCCTCTTGGGGTCGTTGATGCTTGGTAATGCTGGTTCATTTATAGGGAAGAAACGCTGCCAACTTCATTACAGTAGTGGGGGGGGGGGGGTGTCTGTAATAATGTGTTTTCTAATACTGTGCATGCTAATACTACCGGTACTGCTACTATAGTCTATTCGCTGTAAGTAGGCGAGAAATCATGACCCCCTATCCTCTGTAACTCAAAAAGGGCTAGAGCAAATTGTCTGTATATTTCCCCATCTATTCCTTGGCTGACTCTTCCCAAATGGTAGAACTATTAGCTCGTTTACTCTAGTCGTTTTTGAGTTACAGAGGTTATTAGAGGTCATGATTTCTAGCCTACTTACAGCGAATAGACTATAGCTTGGAGCAGTTAAAGGGAGATATCCACCTGGAGGATTTTTTCTGGACCCCTTTCTCCCTCATGTTTAGCACCGTTGCTTTTGAGATTTTAAGACGTTCGCCCAATTAGTTTGACGATTTTAAGAACCCTCGCCCCATTTAAGTAAATGTTAAGACCATTCGTGCCATTTAGGTGTCGATTTTTTCCTGGCGAGCGATAGCGAGCCTGTAATTTAAGGGGAACCGGGACATTTTTCTACCGAAAAATGTAGACATTTATCTTGAAAGGGGGTCAAGGGGGAGTAATTTTAAGCTTGATAGAAGTCTAGGGAATCAACTAAAAACCTCCCCTTAAAGGCATTTCATGAGGGAAAGACGGACTGATCGAGAGAGTTCCAGAGAGATTGAGAAAAAGGGTTCACGTTTGGGTTAGAGAGTTGGATTAAGGGGGGTGACCTGTTTTTGTTCTGTCCTTTTCTATCTTTCTTTGGCTTGTATCCATTTGGCCCCATTCAGCCTACTGTTTTAAGATGTTTATCCCCATCCAGGTGTCAATTTTTTTACTGGTGAGCGGTAGCGAGCCAGCATGTTTTTTTATTTTTTCTTGACAGCAGGCTAAATTTGTACATTTTTCGATAGAAAATGTCTCCGGCGAAGCCGGATTTCTTCATATAATGCTGGCTCGCTTTCGCTCGCCAGGAAGAAATCGACACCTAGATGGGGATAAACGTCTTAGAATAGTTGGTTGAATGGGGCCGAATGGATACAAGCCAGAGAAAGAGAGAAAAGGACAGAAATAACAAAAAGCAGGTCACCCCCCTTCAATAGAGGTGGGAATGTGTTATTGGCAAACAAGCATGCCCAAAGTCGTTACTACCTGCGTTATTGGCAAACAAGCATGTCCAAAGTCGTTACTACCTGCGTTATTGGCAAACAAGCATGCCCAAAGTCGTTACTACCTGCCTTCTTCCATCTATGTACGCTAAACCAAACTTAATTACAATTTTCGTTATTCTTAAGGGGGGGGGGGGGGGGTGATCTGCTTTTTTTCTCTCCTTTTCTCTGGCTTGTTCGGTCCCATTATGCCAACGTTTATAAAGTCGTTTATTCCCATCCAGGTGTCGATTTCTTCCTGGCGAGCGATAGCGAGCCAGCATTGTATAGAGAAATCTATTGAAAAATGTACAAATTTAGCCTGCAGTACGTCAACAAAATATGTTTTAATATGCTGGCTCGCTACCGCTCGTCAGGAAGAAATCGACACCTGAATAGGGCTTCACCGTGTTGAGCGGTGGAATGTACAGGCTCTCAGCCTATGCCCGAGAGGGAGTAGTTGGAATATAGAAAAAAAAAAAAAAAAAACAGTAGACTGAATGGGTCTGAATGGATACACCCCAGAGAGAGAGAGAGAGAGAGAGAAAACAAATATCGAGGTGGGCCCCCTTAAATGGAGGTAATTGCTGTGTGTGACAAGCGATAAAATAGGGTTGAAATTGTGTCGCTCCATGGTATAATATTGTCTTCCCACCCTTCCCTCACACGTCTCGGTTATAATACATGTTCCTCTTGTTCGGTCTTTATATTGCATTCCGTCCACCCTCCTGCCCTCCTCCCTCCCTCCCTCCCTCACGCATAATATATCACCGCGGAACCATTATCACCGCTCGGTACAGTCACCTCAAGGGGAGATGGTTACACTTTTTGGCCGATTTTTGCATGTATTCGTTATTTTTCTAGTGCCTTTTTAATGATCTTTTGATGATTTTCTTAGTTTCTTCCCTATACCTCCATCAAATTAAAAAAAAATACATCTATTAGATCCCCCTTCTAGATTAATTTGTACATTTTTCGGTAGAAAAATTTCCCGGCCAAAGGCCGGTTCTTCCAACATTACAGGCTCACTATCGTTCGCCAGGGAAAAAATCGACATCTAAATAGCACGAAAGGTCTAAATATTGACGAAGAAATAGGGCGAAAGGTCTTAAAATCGACTAACTAATGGGGCAAGCATCTTAACATCTGAAAACTAATGGGGCTAAACATGAGGGAGAAGGGGGTCTAAAAACATAAAACCGGCCCATGTCCCCTTAAGGAATGAATGCCTCTACCCCACCTGATTAAAATAGCACTTCAGAGGCTATAATTATCAACCCTTCTGGATTATTAAGGGGAGGTGTTATTAAGGGGAGGTGTTATTAAGGGGAGGTATTTAGTTTGTTCCCTACGTTTTCATCAACCTTAAAATTACACCCCCTAGACCCCCTTTCAAGATAAATTTCCCGGCCGGAGGCCGGGTGCTCTTAAATTACGGGCTCGCTATCGCTCGCCAGGAGAAAATTGATACCTTAATGGCACGAAAGGTCTTAAAATTGACAGAAATGGGGCAAAATGTCATAAAATGTCAAAACTACTCGGGCGAACGTTTAAAATCTCAAAAGCAATGGGGCTAAACATGAGGGAGAAACGGGTCCAGAAAAAAATCCCTCAAGTGGAAATCTCCCCTTAACCCATTCAGAACCGGCGACGACGACATTTCCATTGTATTCCTGTGACTATTTGACGATTTTATTCAGCTTAGTAAAGAGGTCTATCAGTTAAGGGGAGGTATTTAGTTTGTTCACTAGACCTCCATCAACCTTAAAATTACACCCCCTCGAGTCCCTTTCAAGATAAATTTGTACATTTTTCGGTAGAAAAATGTCCCGGCCGAAGGCCGATTCCTTTTAAATTACAGGCTCGCTATCGCTCGCCAGGATAAAATAGACACCTGAATTGCACGAAAGGTCTTAATATGGGGTGAAAGTTCTTAAAATTGCCAAACTAACGGGGCAAACATCTTAAAATCTTAAAAGCAATGGGGCTAGACATGAGGGAGAAAGGGGTCCAGAAAAAAGTCCCTCAAGTGGATATCTCCCCTTAAAAGGCCACATAGGATCTCAATATATCCCTTTAGCAACCACATATCCTTCCTAAGCTTCATCAAATCGTCTAAATACAGCTAGAGTATAATTAGGATTACAGAAGGGGTAAAGCTAGCACACTGTAAAGCCGCTGTCACACGAGCGCTTTTTCCGTCAATTTTCCATGAGCAAGTTTTTTCTCGTATTATTTCGGGACATTTTCGCACTGGTATCGGCAACTAGACTGAAGGTAGAGTATGTTAGGCGGCTGAATTCTGATAAAGTGTCATATTTTAAGCTTCCAGACCATAATTGCCCGTAAAAATTGATCGAAAAAGGGCTCGTGTGACTCCGGCTTAAGTCAAGAATAGCGTCAGGACCGGAGCCCCTTCTTAAAACTCCAGTCCCTTGGAATTGGAGTACTGTACTTAAAATATTTTATATATATACAAAAATATATACGAAACTCACGGTAACGTACTATCAACGAAAACAAGTTCGTTCCCCCAGCCAGCTACTGAATGAATCCGAAACACCTGGGGGTTCACAAACGAAGCATCTGAAAGAAGTGCCATTAACACTAAATAAATGCTTCGTTTTTCTGCCCTCAGTTGATTGAGATTCACACAATGGCAGATTAGTTAGTTAGTTAAAATAGGACTTCAGAGGCTATTAACCCTTCTGGATTATTAAGCCAGCACACTGTAAGTCAAGAAAATCGTCAGGACTGGAGCCCGTTTCGAAAACTCCAGTCCCTTGGCAGGTTAGGGGAATGAACTTTTGCTGTTGCTAGTACAGGTACTGTACATTGCCAAAACGCAAAATAATGTATCAAATTGGACTCCAAAGGCTTGCTCGGTTCCGATGTATCATGTATATTTTATAATTATATTCTGAGGCTCAATCATTGTTAATCTAAAGATCAAATAAAGCAAAGTGTTTCGATACACATATCCCCAATTATCAGTGCGAGTCATCCTTATAACTGGTCGAAATGTTGGTAGTAATTTCACATTAAAGAACAAATTACCAACACACTTAAAGTCGCCTCTCGTATACAAATATACAGTATGTGTGACAATGTGACAGCTGCCAGTTGGTGAGAGTTGGATGTGACCTGGTTATGCTTAGCCTATCCAAGTGGAGAACTGCTCCGAATGAATCAGTGAGATAAGAAACAAGTTTGGTCGAAACAGCAATGCTTCGAAAGAAAACGAGAAGTGCAAATTACTCACTGCCCTTCCCCCCGCCCCTCTCTCTCTCTCGCTCTCTCTCATGGCTGTAGTGGACGGATAGAAGAACAAACGAGGAGGTGCGGGAGAGTGTTGGTGTTGGGAGTGAAGAGCTGGTGTTGTGAGTGAGGGCCAGACAGATGCGCATTCTGGGTCCTGTGATGAGACGTCACGAACTTTATTTTTATCTCTCACAGGTAAAATAGAGGACAGAAAGCCAAGAGGAAAACCTAGACAACATTACGTTAACGGACTGGTGAGTGAGCCTGGAGGGAGAATGTCTACGGCCCAGCTGCTCTACCTGACGATGAAGAGAGAGGAGTGGCGACTGGCGAACCATGCTTGCCGACGTCCCAGGAATATGCCGCCTCGGTAAGGTAAAGTTCCCCCAACACTCAATATATTTATTTACACGGGAAACATAATTATGCAGTTTACCGTACATGCAATTATTGGTAGCATTCAAGACAGCTAGAGCAGCCTTATTTACCAATTTTGCTTGTTCAAGGAATATAGTTTTTTATTGTTGTTTTTCATGGTTAGAGTGGAGGATTTGCACGAACTTACTCATTATTCATTAATCTGAAGATACGGCGTCAAATGGCGCCATTTATTGGGTGAAGCGCACCCGCCGCATCTTTCAAAACAAGACTTAGTAGAAGAAGGAGGTTAAGTCGAAGAATTCATTGGACGGATTGCTTTCTTTACGGTCGGGGCTGATTATTTTGGCGTTATTTTGTTATGTAATCGGGTTTTTTCAAGTTGTCGATAACTAAATTTCTCCATGCGGACTATAATGAGAAAATTAATAATGGTTTAATTCTAGTTTCACTTTTACAGCATACTCATAAATTGCTATGGCTACTTTAGAGTTGTCATATACCATACTTAATTCCTATATATGTCCAAAGCGGCGGAAATGCATTATAAGGAATTATACCTAAACAAAAAATAATATTTTCTCCCCATATGCGGCACCATAGCTATTACATAATACTAGGTTAGGTTAGGTAAGGTTGTTAGGTTAGGCTAATGTCGTTAATGTAGTTTATTATCATTATATTACGTCTTTTACCCAGCAATTTCCCTGATTTTCATAGTTGGTCGGGAAGCTATGCCTTTCCAACGGCGCCTCCCTTTTGTCGCTGTGTACGTGAAACTAGAATTTTACCTAAATAATAAATTGTGTAATAGGGCAGCGCAAGACGTCTTTAATGATATCCAATTATTGATTACACACATACAGGTGTGGTTAATATGTTTTACAATACCCGTGGTATATCCTGTAGGATATCTCCAATTCCAATTGGAAGACAGGGTAAATATCTAGGACCTGCCTAATTCGAGATTTTTTGTTTTTTTTTCATACCATGGATTTATATAAAAAAGGACCGTCGCATTATAATTATTACCCGTGATCAAGGAATCCTTACACACGTCTCCCACTAATGAGAAGGGATCTAATTGGGGTTGCCTTTGGACACAAAATGGGTTGAGGGGAGCTCTGCCCCCATCAACCCCTGTGACTTATTGAAATCAGCATATATTTTGACAGTATGGGGCTAATTAGTTTTACCCCACAATTTTCGCGCCACTGTCGTCGATAAGGAGAATTATAGAGATATATTTTTGTTTACAGTGTTTTTTATATAGTGCCCATATAATGCATTTGAGACGGTAATGACATATATAGCAATGAAGGATGTGTTATGACAAACCTGTAACTATATTTTAAATATCTGGGTCCCGTATCGGGTTGATCTTAGACTAATAACGAAGACAGTGCCACCATCTTTCAGCTCAATCGTAGCGTAGTGCTTCGAGGGCTGAGATATTCATGCTCTATACTGAGAGTGGTACGGTTTCGAAACTTTCTGAGGTCATCAAATATAGTTTTTGTTTATATAGTTTTCAGAGGCAAATGTATAAACACATTTTCTAAAAGGGTACCAGACATAATAGGATTATGGTGTGTAGGCTGCGTGGAGTGTATGCATGTGTGAGTGATTGTGTGTTCGTGTTTGCGATACTATTCTGGATAACAAAAAGTGTTATATATAATAATCCACCTGATGTGCGGTTCCGTTATAATTCAAGTATAATTATAATACAAACTTAAACGCGTTGTTGCTATATTATTGTCGCTAATACGGTTATCGTTTATATTATAGCAGCCTAATGCAGTTTGAAATACAGTACAGGAAATATACAAAAATCGTTAGTATGTAAACCATAGTTATGTTAGTAGAAACTGATATTTAATTGTTAGAAGAGTTCGGAAAATAATAACTATTAAAGGTAATTCTGCAGAACAACAACTCCTGTTTGTTTAGGATTGTTATTTTGTATTATATTTTTGTTTTGAATTTGTATTATGGCGTACATATTTGTATTATGGCGTACATATTTGTATTATGGCGTACATATTTGTATTATGGCGTACATATTTGTATTATGGCGTACATATTTGTATTATGGCGTACATATTTGTATTATGGCGTACATATTTGTATTATGGCGTACATATTTGTATTATGGCGTACATATTTGTATTATGGCGTACATATTTGTATTATGGCGTACATATTTGTATTATGGCGTACATATTTGTATTATGGCGTACATATTTGTATTATGGCGTACATATTTGTATTATGGCGTACATATTAGTTTGAAACTGAGGAAGGCAGTTTTTATTGTCATTCTCATTGTTAATTGTAATTCCGATACCCCAACAATCTAGGGGAGAGTATGGGAATGCGGGGTTTCGGGTGGGGGAAAAAACGAGGCAATATGGGAATAACTCTGAATTTGTAATAGTTAAACATATCAAAACCTTAACATAAGATAATCCGAGCCAAGTTTTGACAAAAGTTGGCTCGGATGTAGAAAATAGACTGTAGCATTATGTTATTTAGATTAATACCAGATTGTCTTCTTTCTTGTGCCTCCCACCACCTTTATTATGTGTTATTTAGATTAATACCAGATTGTCTTCTTTCTTGTGCCTCCCACCACCTTTATTATGTGTTATTTAGATTAATACCAGATTGTCTTCTTTCTTGTGCCTCCCACCACCTTTATTATGTGTTATTTAGATTAATACCAGATTGTCTTCTTTCTTGTGCCTCCCACCACCTTTATTATGTGTTATTTAGATTAATACCAGATTGTCTTCTTTCTTGTGCCTCCCACCTCCTTTATTATGTGTTATTTAGATTAATACCAGATTGTCTTCTTTCTTGTGCCTCCCACCACCTTTATTATGTGTTATTTAGATTAATACCAGATTGTCTTCTTTCTTGTGCCTCCCACCACCTTTATTATGTGTTATTTAGATTAATACCAGATTGTCTTCTTTCTTGTGCCTCCCACCACCTTTATTATGTGTTATTTAGATTAATACCAGATTGTCTTCTTTCTTGTGCCTCCCACCACCTTTATTATGTGTTATTTAGATTAATACCAGATTGTCTTCTTTCTTGTGCCTCCCACCTCCTTTATTATGTGTTATTTAGATTAATACCAGATTGTCTTCTTTCTTGTGCCTCCCACCTCCTTTATTATGTGTTATTTAGATTAATACCAGATTGTCTTCTTTCTTGTGCCTCCCACCACCTTTATTATGTGTTATTTAGATTAATACCAGATTGTCTTCTTTCTTGTGCCTCCCACCTCCTTTATTATGTGTTATTTAGATTAATACCAGATTGTCTTCTTCTTGTGCCTCCCACCACCTTTATTATGTGTTATTTAGATTAATACCAGATTGTCTTCGTTCTTGTGCCTCCCACCTCCTTTATTATGTGTTATTTAGATTAATACCAGATTGTCTTCTTTCTTGTGCCTCCCACCACCTTTATTATGTGTTATTTAGATTAATACCAGATTGTCTTCTTTCTTGTGCCTCCCACCACCTTTATTATGTGTTATTTAGATTAATACCAGATTGTCTTCGTTCTTGTGCCTCCCACCTCCTTTATTATGTGTTATTTAGATTAATACCAGATTGTCTTCGTTCTTGTGCCTCCCACCTCCTTTATTATGTGTTATTTAGATTAATACCAGATTGTCTTCGTTCTTGTGCCTCCCACCTCCTTTATTATGTGTTATTTAGATTAATACCAGATTGTCTTCTTCTTGTGCCTCCCACCACCTTTATTATGTGTTATTTAGATTAATACCAGATTGTCTTCGTTCTTGTGCCTCCCACCTCCTTTATTATGTGTTATTTAGATTAATACCAGATTGTCTTCGTTCTTGTGCCTCCCACCTCCTTTATTATGTGTTATTTAGATTAATACCAGATTGTCTTCGTTCTTGTGCCTCCCACCTCCTTTATTATGTGTTATTTAGATTAATACCAGATTGTCTTCTTCTTGTGCCTCCCACCACCTTTATTATGTGTTATTTAGATTAATACCAGATTGTCTTCGTTCTTGTGCCTCCCACCTCCTTTATTATGTGTTATTTAGATTAATACCAGATTGTCTTCGTTCTTGTGCCTCCCACCTCCTTTATTATGTGTTATTTAGATTAATACCAGATTGTCTTCGTTCTTGTGCCTCCCACCTCCTTTATTATGTGTTATTTAGATTAATACCAGATTGTCTTCTTCTTGTGCCTCCCACCACCTTTATTATGTGTTATTTAGATTAATACCAGATTGTCTTCGTTCTTGTGCCTCCCACCACCTTTATTATGTGTTATTTAGATTAATACCAGATTGTCTTCTTTCTTGTGCCTCCCACCTCCTTTCCCCCTAACACTCGTGTGTGTATGTGTGTGTGTATATATATATATATATATATATATATATATATATATATATATACGCATGAGTGTGTATGTGAGTGATACAACCACTCACCAGCAGGCAAAGGTCTATATATATAGTGTGTGTGTTGCACACATTCTTGCATATACATACACAAGCGCGCGCGCGCATACACATTCCACCGCCTCCTGAAATGTGTCGTATCGTAAAAAACCACCATATTTATGCAAAGCTGCGGCTCATTCAACACAAACTACTAGACCCTGTTTGGTTTCTTTGCAACTGGCAGTAAATTGCAAAGTTCCCATCAAGGTGGCTTAAGTTATTTTGAAGATTTTGCAGTGAAATAGGGTGCTAACTATATCATCTGGGTCTTAATAGGATACAGAGACATGGTGGTTTCATATTTTTTTTTCTATTTAGTATTGAGAAATCATCTGCTAAAGGGATTCAATTTACCGTCAGATTAAATGAAGCGGAGTACAATCATGTTCGCCGACTTCGTGGCTGCGATATTCACTATACTCGTGAGGACAAAGTGAGTTTAATCAGTGTTAAGGGAGCCCACCTCTTTTTTTTTTTTTTTTTTTATCTTTCTCTTCCTCTCTCTTTGGCTTGTATCCATTCGGCCCCATTCAGCCTACTGTTTTAAGACGTTTACCCCCATCCAGGTGTCAATATTTTCCTGGCGAGCGGTAGCGAGCCAGCATATATATATTTTTTTTTGACAGCAAGCTAAATTTGTAAATTTTTCGATAGACAAATTTCTCCGGCGAAGCTGGATTTCTCCATACAATGCTGGCTCGCTATCGCTCGCCAGGAATAAATCGACACCTGGATGGGGATAAACGTCTTAAAACAGTTGGCTGAATGGGGCCGAACGGATACAAGCCAAGGAAAGAGAGAAAAGGAGAGAAAGGTAAAAAAACAGCCGGTGACCCCCTTAAAGTGTAATTGGTTTTGAGGTGGTCAGGCAAACGAGGCAATGTCCAATCAGCGTTAAGGCCACAAACGACGTCAAATGATTCATAAAACTAAATTTCATCAGCCTCTCGTTTTTCACTTAACTAGTCTATCTATATAAATTTGCATTGGTATTTTTAAACGAAATGATAATGAAAGCTAAGTGATTATGAATTAACCCTCTCCGACATATGACGTGATTTTGAGCCTATTAGGGATACTTTAAAAACCTTTGTTACCATCAGGGGTATTTAGAAACCTTTAGTTTAGTTACTTCAACCTCTGCAGTTGTCTTTCAGTTAGCTGTTGGCAGAAAACTAATTTTGGAGAGGTAATTATAAGAGTGAGATAACTCTAATTCTTATTGCTAATCTGGCATGCGTCATATGAGTCTGAAAGGGTTAATTGGAGCCAGTGTTACAAAGACGCCTATAGTTACCCTTATCTTCAGATTCCTTTCCCCGCAGCATATTCGGTTTCAGACCTCATAATATGTTAGTACTATCCCGTGTATCGAAATACAATAGAGTGTTCTGGTCAATCCCAGAATCTATTAGCCTTCATCTGTTCTTAGATTTCTAACTTTATCTTCACTCTTACCCAACCCATTATTCCTTCCAAAAGCCTTCCCAATCCTCAACCCACCCTCCAACAATCTCTACAGTTAAGGGGAGGTTTTTAGTTTGTTTCCTACTCCTCCAGCAATTTAAAAATGTCACCCCCTTGACCCCCTTTCAAGATAAATTTGTACATTTTTCGGTAGAAAAATGTCCCGGCCAAAGGCCGGTTCCTCTTAAATTACAGGCTCGCTATCGCTCGCCAGGATAAAATCTATACCTGAATGGCACGAAAGGACTTAATATGGGGTGAAAGTTCTTAAAATCGCTATAAACTAATGGGGCGAACGTTTTATAATATCAAACGCAATGGGGCTAAACATGAGGGAGAAAGGGGTCAAGAAAAAAATCCCTCAAGTGGAGATCTCCCCTTCAAATGTCTACTCTTTACTTTAGCCACCCCTAGACCCTAATATAGCTGGGGTATAATCCGGCGTAGCGGGTGGGTAGACAGACAGACCTGTACATACATCTCAATAATTTGGTAAGGTTACAATATATATTTTGACATTGATAAATAGTCCACCAATATACTAGGTTAGGTTAGGTTAAGGGGAGGTTTTTAGTTTGGTCCCTACATATCCTTCAAGCTTAAAATTACACCCCCTCTTAAGGGGAGATTTCCACCTGCAGGGTTTTTTTTTTCTGGACCCCTTTCTCCCTCATGTTTAGCCCATTGTTTTGAGATTTTAAGACGTTTGCCCCATTAGTTTGGCGATTTTAAGAATTTCCGTCCCATTCTGTCAATTTTAACACCTTTCGTGCAATTTAGGTGTCGATTTTATCCTGGCGAGCGATAGCGAGCCTGTAATTTAAGAGTAACCGGCCTTCGGCCGGGAAATTTTTCTACCGAAAAATTTACAAATTTATCTTGAAAGGGGGTCAAGGGGGTGACATTTTAAAATTGCTGGAGGAGTAGGAAACAAACTAAAAACCTCCCCTTTTAACCACTGTATGAGAAACAACACTTGTAATTCAATCATGCACATTGTATTTCTATGAATAATATAAAGGAGAGGAATGGAGTTTATGTGGGCAACTTTACCTCCTCCATCATACCCATCCCTATCCTGACCAACTCTCTAACCCAAGAGTGAATCGATTTTCCTTTTTTTTTTTTTTTTTTTTTTTTTTTTTTTTTTTTTTTGAGACAATGAACGGAGGAAGGAAAAACACAGATAAAATATATTCTTCCACTCAAATAAGCACTGAAACTCCCCCCCCTCCGTCTATCTTTCCCTCAACCTATGATGTAAACTGCTCCAAACTGAGATTTACACTCGTACCTTGGATTTTGGCTTTCTGGCACTCAATGTTGGTGCGGACACTTGTTACACTCAGCTTTGCCTTTTGTCTTGTTCATACACATACACCAACCATGAAGCAGGTTATGACTTAAGGGGAGGCAGTTGTGTTTTCGAGTCCTCCTCCTCCTCCTCCCTCATGTTAAGCCCTATTATTAGTTATGAGATTTCAAGACAGTCGCCCCATTAGTTTGGCGATATTCAGACCTTGTGCCCCATTTCTTGGCCAATATTAAGACCTTTCGTGCCATTTAGGGGTCGATTTTTTTTCCTAGCGAGCCTGTATTTGAAGAGGAATCGACCTTCGGCCGGGACATTTTTCTACCGAAAAATGTACATATTTATATCGAAGGGGGGTCTTGTGGGTGTTTTTTTTAAAGTTTGATAGAGGTTTAGAGAGCAAACTAAACCCGAGCCGAACCAGTAAATTATGCTGCACAATACCGTCTGAGCTCCCTTAAGGGGAGGTCTTTAGTTTGTTTCCTATTCCTCCAGCAATCTTTAAATTTCACCCCCTTGACCCCCTTTCAAGATAAATTTGTACATTTTTCGGTAGAAAAATTTCCCGGCCGAAGGCCGGTTACTCTTAAATTACAGGCTCGCTATCGCTCGCCAGGATAAAATCGACACCTAAATGGCACGAAAGGTCTGAAAATTGACAGAATGGGGCGGAAATTCTTGAAATCACCAAACTAATGGGGCAAACGTCTTAACATCTCAAAAGCAATGGGGCTAGACATGAGGGAGAAAGGAGTCAAGAAAAAAGTCCCTCCAGTGGAAATCTCCCCTTAATGACCAACCAGCCTCTCCCCCCCCCCCCCCTCCACCGCCTCAATATAGTCCAGGTGGTGAGGGTGAGGGTAGAGTTGGGGAAAGTGTAATATCCTCCTCCTTTCTCTTTCTCTCCCTCTCTCTTTGGCTTGTATCCATTCGGCCCCATTCAGCCTACTGTTTTAAGATGTTTACCCCCATCCAGGTGTCAATATTTTCCTGGCGAGCGGTAGCGAGCCAGCATATATTTATTTTTGTTTTGACAGTAAGCTAAATTTGTACATTTTTCGATAGAAAAATGTCTCCGGCGAAGCCGTATTTCTCCATACAATGCTGGCTCGCTATCGCTCGCCAGGTAGAAATCGACACCTGGATGGGGATAAACGTCTTAAAACAGTTGGCTGAATGGAGCCGAATGGATACAAGCCAGGGAAAGAGAGAAAAGGAGAGAAAGATAAACAAAAAGCCGGTGACCCCCCTTAAGGAAAGTGTAATATCCTCCTCCATTTTCTGCACCTGAAGGATCATCAATCACTCGCATTCACGTTTTCGGGGTTTTCCAAGTAGCAATTTCCTCGGGTCCGGAGCAAAATGTGGGCTGGGTTAGATGGAGTGGTAGGGTGGTGGGTGTATGGGTGGGAGGAGGGATTGAGGTGGGGGTAGGAAGGTAAGGTTTGGTGGGAGGGATGGGACAGGTAGGCTGGTGGGTGTATGGGTGGGAAGAGGGATTGAGGTGGGGGTAGGAAGGTAAGGTTTGGTGGGAGGGATGGGACAGGTAGGCTGGTGGGTGTATGGGTGGGAGGAGGGACTGAGATGGGGGTTGGAAGGTAAGGTTTGGTGGGAGGGATGGGAAAGGTAGGCTGGTGGGTGTATGGGTGGGAGGAGGGATTGAGGTGGGGGATGGAAGGTAAGGTTTGGTGGGAGGGAGGGATGGGAAAGGTAGGCTGGTGGGTGTATGGGTGGGAAGAGGGATTGAGGTGGGGTAGAAAGGTAAGGTTTTGGTGGGAGGGATGGGAAAGGCAGGCTGGTGGGTGTATAGGTGGGAGGAGGGATTGAGGAGGGGGGTTGGAAGGTAAGGTTTGGTGGTAGGGATGGGATGGGAAAGGTAGGCTGGTGGGAGAAGGGATTGAGGTTGGGGATGGAAGGTAAGGTTGGGTGGGAGGGATGGGAAAGGCAGGCTGGTGGGTGTATAGGTGGGAGGAGGGATTGACATCTAAATGGCACGAAAGATCTTAACATTGACGAATAAAGGGGGCGAAAGGTCTTAAAATCGACAAACTAAAGTCACGAAAATCTCAAAACCTCAAAACTAGACCACCGAGGAGCTACAAAAGAAGTGGCTTCATTTGGAATAATATCCCATCCACCACCACCACCCGCTCCGACTAGTGGTTATGTAGCTAGATACCGTACACCTCACACACCTCACACACCTCACACACCTCACACACCCCACACACCTCACACACCCCACACACCTCACACACCCCACACACCTCACACACCTCACACACCTCACAAACCTCACACACCCCACACACCTCACACACCTCACACACCCCACACACCTCACAAACCTCACACACCTCACAAACCTCACACACCCCACACACCCCACAAACCTCACACACCTCACACACCTCACAAACCTCACACACCCCACACACCTCACACACCCCACACACCTCACACACCCCACACACCTCACACACCTCACAAACCCCACACACCCCACACACCCCACACACCTCACACACCCCACACACCTCACACACCCCACACACCTCACACACACCTCACACACCCCACACACCCCACACACCTCACACACACCTCACACACCTCACACACCCCACACACCTCTCACACCCCACACACCCCACACACCTCACAAACCTCACACACCCCACACACCTCACACACCCCACACACCCCACACACCCCACACACCCCACACACCCCACACACCCCACACACCCCACACATCTCACACACCTCACACACACCTCACACACACCTCACACACACCTCACACACCTCACACACCCCACACACACCTCACACACCTCACACACCTCACACACCCCACACACCCCACACACCTCTCACACCTCACACACAACCACTAGCACACCATCACTATAAAGTCAATTTTGTTCCAGCTGATGGTAAATTGAATCCCTTTGCAGCAGATTTCATGATTCTTACTGGACCAATCTGATACTGCTATGTCTGTGCGTCATATTATTACTGGACCAATCTGATACTGCTATGTCTGTGCGTCATATTATTGCCAAGTTGTCATAATTAGCAACCTATTTCGCCACAAAATCATGATAATAAAGTAGTTATCAGAATGGAGAGATGGCAATTTAGTATCAGCTGGGGTCGCTGTTTGATATATTTGAAAGTGGAAATCCATATGTTGTATGCATCCAAAATATTAAGGGGAGGTATTTAGTTTGTTCCCTAGACCTCCGTCAACCTTAAAATTACACCCCCTCGAGTCCCTTTCAAGATAAATTTGTACATTTTTCGGTAGAAAAATCTCCCGGCCGAAGGCCGGTTGCTCTTAAATTACAGGCTCGCTATCGCTCGCCAGGATAAAATAGACACCTGAATTGCACGAAAGGTCTTAATATGGGGTGAAAGTTCTTAAAATCGCTAAACTAATGGGGCAAACGTTTTATAATATCAAAAGCAATGGGGCTACACATGAGGGAGAAAGGGGTCAAGAAAAAAAATCCCTCAAGTGGAGATCTCCATTTAACCCTTTCAAGCTCTGATATGTATTTCTGTTTTGTTTTCTGGTAATTATTAGACGATTTTATTCAGATTAGGAAGGGTATATGGAAGTCAGAGGGTTGATTGAGAGAGTCTTTACCCTTTTAATACCCACAGATCCTTCCTAAGCTGCATAAAATCGTCTAATGATAGCCAAAATAAACTGCTAAAACGCATCAGAGCTTCAAGGGGTTAAGGGCAGGTATTTAGTTGATTCTCTACGTTTTCATCAAGCTTAACATTACACCCCCTAGACCCCCTTTCAAGATAAATTTGTACATTTTTCGGTAGAAAAATGGCCCGGCCGGAGGCCGGTTGCTCTTAAATTACAGGCTCGCTATCGCTCGCCAGGAAAAAATCGACACTTTAATGGCACGAAAGGTCTTAAAATGTCCAAACTACTAGGGCGAACGTCTTAAGATCTCAAAAGCAATGGGGCTAAACATGAGGGAGAAAGGGGTCCAGAAAAAAAATCCCTCAAGTGGAGATCTCCCCTTAATTACTTCTGCCGATGTATTATATTTCGATGATTCCTGATAGCTTAGCATAAACACATCATAATTATACCTGAGTTATGACCTGGCGCATCGGTCAGTTTGATTGCCCAGCGATTCACTGACTCAACCATGTCCTAATATATTTTATTTAAGGGAGCCCACCTCGCTTTTTTTCTTCTTTTGTCTCTCTCCGTCTCTCTCTCTTTGGCTTGTATCCATTCGGCCCCATTCAGCCTACTGTTTTAAGACGTTTACCCACATCCAGGTGTCAATATTTTCCTGGCGAGCGGCAGCGAGGCAGCATATATATATATTTCTGTTTTGACAGCAACCTATTTTTTTACATTTTTCGATAGAAAAATGTCTCCGGCGAAGCCAGATTTCTCCATACAATGCTGGCTCGCTATCGCTCGCCAGGAAGAAATCGACACCTGGATGGGGATAAACGTCTTAAAACAGTTGGCTGAATGGATACAAGCCAGAGAAAGAGAGAAAAGGAGAGAAAGATAAAAACAAAAAAAGCCGGTGGCCACCCTTAAGGGCAATCCTAGTTCGTAAATTTCACCTCTTCGAAGAATGATGTGCCGATGTGACAGATCGTGGTATTTATTTACTTAACCCTTTGAAGCTCTGACGCGTTTTAGCAGTTTATTTTAACTGCCATTAGACGATTTTATGCAGCTTAGGAAGGATGTGTGGGTATTACAAAAGGTAAAGACTATCCCAATCATATACCCTTCCTAATCTGAATAAAATTGTCTAATAATGACCAGAAAAAAGAACAAAAAATGCGTATTGGATCTTGAAAGGGTTAATGGGAAAAGCATTGCTCAGAAGTCATTTGCAATTCCTTTCAATCTTTGCACTAGAGGCTTTGGTATCATATGCGTTTAGTAGACTGCATTGTTAAGGGGAGGTTTTTAGTGTGTTTCCTAGACTTCCATCAAGCTTGAAATTACACCCCCTTGACCCCCTTTCAAGATAAATTTGTCAATTTTTCGGTAGAAAAATTTCCCGGCCGAAGGCCGGTTCCTCTTAAATTACAGGCTCGCTATCGCTCGCCAGGAAAAAATCGACACCTAAATGGGACGACAGGTCTTAAAAGTTATATAAATGGGGTGAAATTTCTTAAAATCGCCAAACTAATGGGGCGAACGTCTTAAAATCTCAAAAGCAATGGGGCTAAACATGAGGGAGAAAGGGGTAAACAAAAAAATCCCTCAAGTGGAAATCTCCCCTTAAGTATCATGAAGAATTTCCAAAGAGAATGCAAATACGTACGGTGGCGCTAATAAGTCCTGTCCCAGCTGTCATTACGTTTGGCTTGCTCTGTGCTGTATTAATGTCTGTCAGATGTTGGATAGGGTGGGTAAGTGTAGCGCTAATAAGTCCTGTCCCAGCTCTCATTACGTTTGGCTTGCTCTGTGCTGTATTAATGTCTGTCAGATGTTGGATGGGGTGGGTAAGTGTAGCGCTAATAAGTCATGTCCCAGCTGTCATTAGGTTTGGCTTGCTCTGTGCTGTATTAATGTCTGTCAGATGTTGGATAGGGTGGGTAAGTGTAGCGCTAATAAGTCATGTCCCAGCTGTCATTACGTTTGGCTTGCTCTGTGCTGTATTAATGTCTGTCAGATATTGGATAGGGTGGGTAAGTGTAGCGCTAATAAGTCATTTCCCAGCTGTCATTACGTTTGGCTTGTTCTGTGCTGTATTAATGTCTGTCAGATGTTGGATAGGGTGGGTAAGTGTAGCGCTAATAAGTCCTGTCCCAGCTGTCATTACGTTTGGCTTGCTCTGTGCTGTATTAGTGTCTGTCAGATGTTGGATAGGGTGGGTAAGTGTAGCGCTAATAAGTCCTGTCCCAGCTGTCATTACGTTTGGCTTGCTCTGTGCTGTATTAATGTCTGTCAGATGTTGGATGGGGTGGGTAAGTGTAGCGCTAATAAGTCCTGTCCCAGCTGTCATTACGTTTGGCTTGCTCTGTGCTGTATTAATGTCTGTCAGATGTTGGATAGGGTGGGTAAGTGTAGCGCTAATAAGTCATGTCCCAGCTGTCATTACGTTTGGCTTGCTCTGTGCTGTATTAATGTCTGTCAGATGTTGGAGGGGGTGGGTAAGTGTAGCGCTAATAAGTCCTGTCCCAGCTGTCATTACGTTTGGCTTGCTCTGTGCTGTATTAATGTCTGTCAGATGTTGGATGGGGTGGGTAAGTGTAGCGCTAATAAGTCATGTCCCAGCTGTCATTACGTTTGGCTTGCTCTGTGCTGTATTAATGTCTGTCAGATATTGGATAGGGTGGGTAAGTGTAGCGCTAATAAGTCATGTCCCAGCTGTCATTACGTTTGGCTTGCTCTGTGCTGTATTAGTGTCTGTCAGATGTTGGATAGCGTGGGTAAGTGTAGCGCTAATAAGTCATGTCCCAGCTGTCATTACGTTTGGCTTGCTCTGTGCTGTATTAATGTCTGTCAGATATTGGATAGGGTGGGTAAGTGTAGCGCTAATAAGTCATGTCCCAGCTGTCATTATGTTTGGCTTGCTCTGTGCTGTATTAATGTCTGTCAGATATTGGATAGGGTGGGTAAGTCTAGCGCTAATAAGTCATGTCCCAGCTGTCATTATGTTTGGCTTGCTCTGTGCTGTATTAATGTCGGTCAGATATTGGATAGGGTGGGTAAGTCTAGCGCTAATAAGTCATGTCCCAGCTGTCATTATGTTTGGCTTGCTCTGTGCTGTATTAATGTCTGTCAGATATTGGATAGGGTGGGTAAGTGTAGCGCGAATAAGTCCTGTCCCAGCTGTCATTATGTTTGGTTTGCTCTGTGCTGTATTAATGTCGGTCAGATATTGGATAGGGTGGGTAAGTCTAGCGCTAATAAGTCATGTCCCAGCTGTCATTATGTTTGGCTTGCTCTGTGCTGTATTAATGTCTGTCAGATGTTGAATAGGGTGGGTAAGTGGAGGAATATGTGTGTATATTTCACTCGATATGAAGAAATGAAGCTTAGATATGGCTGTTACCAATTATTGATCGAAACATCTTAGGTGCCGAGACATCACTCATCAGCGCGACTGTACATAGTAACGTTTCACTATATAATCTGGATAACATACGTTCGATCAGGGTTGTTCATAATCAAGAATACAAAACGTTAGTAATTACAAATACAAATATAAGTAAGTGGTTGCAATAAGTATAAGTATTTGTCAGTATAATGTGACTTATAACATGTAGAGATAATAAACCTATTCTTATACACATTCATCAAGAAAAATCGCCGGGAGTTTAATGGTAATCTTTGGCAATTTGTTCAATAAATGTGAAGTGAAACTGATCTGTATAATTAGTAAGCATTAATAATCTCTCGAAACTGATAAACTAACTTTACTTCAAGATATATAGAGATAATATAGATACCGGGATCTAATCCAAAAAATAAATCTTAAAACAAACTAAATTTAATCAACGTTTCGACACAACATATCCCATCCTTCAACTGGGTCACAAAATAAGTCAAGGAATAAAGGGGTGACCGGTCAACTCAACCAGTAGACCATTTCAACCAGTAGCTCTCAACCAGTACCAAATCAACCAATTCGGTTAGGTTAGGTTAGTACTATATTATGGCACTGGTTTGGTTGATCTGGGTTAATTTGGCACTGGTTGAGAGCTACTGGTTGAGATGACATGGAACCGAATAAAGGATATACAGTTATATAGAGGAAAAGTGTAGTGCCATACTTCAGGCGTTATATCTGCAGTAAAACTTAAGGGGGGTGACCTGTGTTTGTTCTGTCCTTTTCTATCTTTCTCTGGCATGTATCCATTTGGCCCCATTCAGCCTACTGTTTTAAGACGTTTATTCCCATCCAGGTGTCAATTTTTTACTGGTGAGCGGTAGCGAGCTAGCATATTTGTTTATTTTTGTTTGACAGCAGGCTAAATTTGTACATTTTTCGATAGAAAAAGGTCTCCGGCGAAGCCGGATTTCTTCATATAATGCTGGCTCGCTATCGCTCGCCAGGAGGAAATCGACACCTGGATGGGGATAAACGTCTTAAAATAGTTGGCTGAATGGGGCCGAATGGATACAAGCCAGAGAAAGAGAGAAAAGGACACAAATAAAAAAAAAACAGGTCACCCCCCTTAAGGGAAGATGGTTCACTTCTTCGTCGTTTTTTTTCATTTATTACTCAATTTTCTAGTTTCCTCCAACAAACTTAATAATACATCCATTAGATCCCCTATCTAGATTTATTAGTACCATTTTTCGGTAGAAAAATTTCCCGGCCGAAGGCCGGTTCTTCCAAAATTATAGGCTCACTGTCGTTCGCCAGGAACAAACATCGACACTTAAATAGCACGAAAGGTCTTAATATTTACAAAGAAATGGGGCGAAAGGTCTTAACATCGACAAACTAATTGGGCAAACATTTTAAAGTCTATAATTTAATGGGGCTAAACATGAGGGAGAAGGGGATCTAGAAAACCGGCCCATCTCTCCTTAAGGCCGAGGGCACCATATCGGAGAGAAGGTTCAGGGGGTTGATTGAGATCTCGTAATTGTCATGGCTGCTGTGATGATTAACTGAAGCAGACCTAATTTTGCTTGAGGCTTGTATTTATTATGGTGAGTTAAATTAGGTTAACAAGAGATCAAAATGTACAGTTAAAACCCTTTCAGGCTCCAAGACGCGTTTCTGTTCTGTGTTCTGGCTACTATTAGAGGATTTTATTCAGATTAGTAACGGTGTATGCAAGTCAGAGGGTTGATTGAGATAGTATTTACCCTTTCAATACCCACAGGTCCTTCCTAAGCTGCATAAAAATCGTCCACTGATAGCCACAACAAACTGCTAAAACGCGTCAGAGCTTCAAGGGGTTTAAGGGGAGATCTCCACTTGAGGGATTTTTTTTCTTGACCCCTTTCTCCCTCATGTTTAGCCCCATTGCTTTTTATATTATAAAACGTTTGCCCCATTAGTTTAGCGATTTTAAGAACTTTCACCCCGTATTAAGACCTTTCGTGCAATTCAGGTGTCGATTTTATCCTGGCGAGCGATAGCGAGCCTGTAATTTAAGAGGAACCGGCTTTCAGCCGGGACATTTTTCTACCGAAAAATGTACAAATTTATCTTGAAAGGGGGTCTAGGGGGTGTAATTTTAAGATTGATGGAATTCTAGGGAACGAACTAAAAGCCTCCCCTTAAGAGCAGAAATCACCACGCACCCAATTGCCGACTTGCGAGTTTCGTTCTATATAAGGAAGTTGGTGCCGTAAACATCGGTATCACACGGAAATACATTACTAAAGTAGATGTCTAATGGAGAAAAACTATGTTGATTTTCTTTGTATGTATTTATAAATGTGCTACAACCATATTTTAGCTGGTAATTCTGCTAAATATCAATGTAAATAAAACTCAATTGAATCAGTATCGAACGCAAACGAAGCAACTCAATGCTTCATTATAGGCCAGGTGCTTCAGAACTTTGCTTTAAGGGGAGGCAGACCGTTTTTCTGTGGACTCTCTTCTCCCTAATGTTTAGCCCCACTAGTTTTGAGATTATAAGACGTTCGGTCCATTAGTTTGGCGATTTTAACACCTTTCCCCCCATTTCGTTGTCAATTTTAAGACCTTTCGTGCCATTTAGGTATCGATTATTTCCTGGTGAGCGATAGCGAGCCTGAAATTTTAAGAGGAACAGGCCTTCGGCCGGGACATTTTTCTACCGAAAAATGTACAAATTTATCTTTAAGGGGGGTCTAGGGGGTGTTTTTCTAAGCTTGATGGAGGTCTAGGGAGGAAACTAAAAACAAAATATATGAATAAATGAATGAAGAGACCAAACAAACGGTCTGCCTCCCCTTAAATGTTCACAGATTGGAATTGATAGTAACCTTTCCAACCCCCCTCCCTCACTCCACCTCCCACCATTAGTGGAAAGAAAGGAGGTGGAGCGAGGGGGGGGGGGGGAAGGTGGATACAGTTCTGCCAAATCACGACCCCAACGGAATGGAATATATGTGTGCGGGAAAACTGTACATACATACTGGGCGGTATCTGGCACCTTGATAAAGATATATTACCGAGGCAGCGGTTTTATAGCCCCCCTGGGAGAGACTGGGGTGGGTGGGGGGGCGGGGGGTGATGTGTTATGTATGATACTTATGGGGAGGTGCATAGTTTGTTCCCTAGACCTCCATCAAGCTTAAAATTACATTCCACTAGACCCTCCAAGATAAATGTGTACAGTTTTTGGTAGACAAATTTCCCGGCTGAAGGCTGATTCCTCTTAAATTGCTGGCTCGCTATCGCTCGCCAGGAAAAAGTCGACACCTATATGGCACGGAAGGTCTTAAAATGGACAGACATATGGCGAAAATTCCTAAAATCACCAAACTAACGAGGCGAACGTTGTAAATTCTCAAACGCAATGTGGCTAAACATGAGGAAGAAAGGGTTCCAGAAAAAAATCGCTCAAGTGGAAATCTCCCCTTACAGGCCTATACATTCACACGAGCATGATTCAGCCTGTGTTCTTTGCATGGTTGGCCAAACAAGCGATGTTTCGGCACCAATTATGTTTTGATCAATAATTGGTATCAGCAATATCTACACAAGAGTTATTCTTTGAGTGAGATATACTAACATGTTCCTACACTTACCCACCCTATTCAACATCTGGTAGACATTAATACAACACAGAGCGAGCCAAACGTAATGACAGCTGAGGACATTACTTATTAGCGCCACTGTACGGTTTAGCCAAATAAGTCGTGTCGCCGCTGTCATTACGTTTTGCTCGCTGTATTAATGTCTGTCAGATGTTGAACAAGGTGTGTACAGATAGGAACAAGATTGTATATCTCACTCGAAACTATGAATTAAACCTTAGATAGTGCTGATGCCAATTATTGATCGAAATATACTTGGTGCCGCGACATCACTTATTTGGGCAACTGTACAGAGGCTTTGGCCCAGAGTATCAATAGCATATTAGATAATGTTTGTATTGCTTTGAATATGCATTTCGAGACCATGTTTTGAATGTTAATACAATGTTAAAGGAATTTGGACATTTCTAAATTATATTCAACTGAGGATCCCCTAGAGTGGAGTCGGACGGTGAGTGTGGCTAGTTGAGAGAGGTGTCGGTGTAAGAGGGAATAAATTGGAATTGAATGTGTGGGTTTGTGTGTGGGTGTGTGGGTGGGTTGGTGGGTACTTGTATATGAGGTGAAGGTTTGCTATAGTATAAACTCTATATGCACAAAGTTATGGTAGTCTTGTATTATATGTGGATATTAGGTTAATTGGTATGTGGGCGTAATATGTGTTACATGGGAAGTGCTGGGCTGGGAGGAAATGTGACGTGTGTATGGTGGGAGGCTTGACAGAGATATGTAGGAGGTTTGCACGCAGGAGAGAGTGGGAGGTGAGCAGGGGGAGTGAAAGGGAGGTGGGGGGGGGGGGGGGGGGGGGGGGGGGGGGGGGGAGTTGTGCCCGCAGAAAAGAGAGGGATGTCAGCGCGGGGGGAAAAAAAGAGAGAGAGAGAGAGAGAGAGAGAGAGGTGTGCGTGGGAGAAAGATGATGTATGATATTTTTTCTTTTTGGGATATTTATGTTTTACGCGTCACTTTGAAGGTATAGCAGGTATATAATGAATGGCTACGTCAACCAAGTCAGCTAAAATACATCCCTCATAATTATATACGAATACAGATTTATGAGAGTTTGTGGTGGTAACCTGCTGATATAGAGAGTTGCCATGTACTGCTTTTCTTTCATTGTATAGTTGCATAGCATACTATTATAAATGGAATTGTTGAATCTGTTGGTAAATATTTCATTACATTAGGCCCTATGCCTCAAACAGTGTTAACTTGTGTTAATAATAATAACAATGAAAGCAAATCTTTTAGTTAGTTTACCAGCTGACTTCTGTTTTGGGTTGCCAACCTCTTGGAAAAACATGAGTTAGCATGCTTCTTTCTAATTATAGTAATTCAACTAAATTCTTGTTCATATTTATATTATAG
>CM064575.1:77729291-77764291 GCA_032716605.1 Paralithodes platypus | reverse complement strand
CCATAACATAATACACAACACAACATAACTTCGCATAACATAACATAATATAAGACACAACATAACTTAGCATACCATAACATAACAGAATATACTACAACACAACATAACTTAATATAACACAACATAACATAACACACACCACGTCATAGCTTAACATACCATAACATAATACACAACACAACATAACTTAGCATACCATAACATAACATAATATAAGACACAACATAACTTAGCATACCATAACATAATATACGACGCAACATAACTTAGCATACCATAACATAACATAATATACGACACAACATAACTTAGCATACCATAACATAACATAACTTAGCATACCATAACATAACACAATACACAACATAACTTAGCATACCATAACATAACATAATACACAACACAACATAACTTAGCATACAATAACATAACATAATACACAACACAACATAACTTAGCATACCATAACATAACATAATACACAACATAACTTAGCATAACATAACATAACATAATACACAACACAGCATAACTTAGCATACCATAACATAACATAATACACGACAACACAACATAACTTAGCATACCATAACATAACACAATACACAATACAACATAACTTAGCATACCATAACATAACACAATACACAACAACACAACATAACTTAGCATACCATAACATAACACACAACACAGCATAACTTAGCATTATACACGACAACACAGCATAATTTAGCATAACATAACATAATACACGACAATACCACATAACATAGTACATAATAACATAACAGAACATAACATAACATAATACAGAGCATAACATCATAACATAACATAATACACGACAACACCACATAACATAGTACATAATAACATAACATAACATAATACACAACACAGCATAACTTAGCATAACATAATACACAGCATAACATCATAACATAACATAATACACGACAACACCACATAACATAGTAAATAATAACAGAACATAACATAACATAACAACATAATACACAACACAGCATAACTTAGCATAACATAATACACAGCATAACATCATAACATAACATAATACACGACAACACCACATAACATAGTACATAATAACATAACATAACATCAATCAGGCGTATGGACACAATCGGCCAATTTGTGGGATTTGAATTAGTCGAACCACAGGGTAAAGTTTTAATGACTCCGACAGTGGCTTAAGGGGGTAGTACTCGCTTTTTCTGGACCCCCTTCTCCCTCATGTTTAGCATATTAGTTTGAGGTTTTAAGACGTTCGTTCCGTTAGTTTGGCGATTTTGAGACCTTTCGCCTCCATTTTGTTGTCAATATTAAGACCTTTCCTGCCCTTTAGATGTCGAGTTTTTCCTGGCGAGCGATTGCGAGCCTCTAATATTAGAAGGAACCGGCCTTCGGCCTGGACATTTTTCTACCGAAAAATGGACAAATTTATCTTGAAAGGGGGTCTAGGGGGTGTTTTTCTAAGCTTGATGGAGGTCTAGCGAGGAAACTCAAAAATACATGTATGAATAAATATATAGACCAAACACCAAGCACTATCCCCTTAATATCAGGATCAGTAATTAGTTGCAGTGTGTAGTGTAAATAATAGTGTTGTTCTCTCTCTCTCTCTCTCTCTCTCTCTCTCTCTCTCTCTCTCTCTCTCTCCTCTCTTTGTTTTTTGTTTTCCTCTCTTTGTTTCTCTTCTCTCTCTCTCTCTCTCTCTCTCTCTCTCTCTCTCTCTCTCTCTCTCTCTCTCTCTCTCTCCTTCTTTCTCTGTTATCCCTCTCTTTGTTTTCCCTCTCTCTGTCTTTCTCTCTCTCTCTCTCTCTCTCTCTCTTCTCTCTCTCCTCTCTCTTTCCTCTTTGTTTCCCTCTCTTTGTCTCTCTTCTTTCTCTCTCTCTCTCTCTCTCTCTCTCTCTCTCTCCTTCTTTCTCTGTTATTCCTCTTTGTTTTCCCTCTCTTTATCTCTGTCTTTTCTCTCTCTCTCTCTCTGTTCTCTGTTCTCTCTCTCTCTCTCTCTCTCTCTCTCTCTCTCTCTCTCTCTCTCTCTCTCTCTCTCTCTCTCTGTGGAATTACGTGCATCATTATAAAGCAAGTCAAGAATAATTACAAAACAATAATTAACTGTCAGATGGAACCTTTAGTTAGCGGGAATTGTTTTTGTTAATGACGATGTTAAGGGAGCCCACCTCACTTTTTTCTCTTTCTCTCCCTCTCTCTTTGGCTTGTATCCATTCGGCCCCATTCAGCCTACTGTTTAGACGGTTACCCCCATCCAGGTGTAAATATTTTCCTGGCGAGCGGTAGCAAGCCAGCATATATATATTTTTGTTTTGACAACAAGCCAAATTTGTAAATTTTTCGATTGAAAAATTTCTCCGGCGAAGCCGGATTTCTCCATACAATACTGGCTCGCTATCGCTCGCCAGGAAGAAATCGACGCTTGAATGTGGATAAACGTCTTAAACCAGTTGGCTGAATGGGGCCGAATGGATACAAGCCAGGGAAAGAGAAAAAGTGAAAGTTAAATAATGCCGGAGACCCCCCTAAGAACTACAAGTGATTATTACTTGCTTACCGATGTGTTTGTGTGTGTGTGTGTGTGTGTGTGGTAAGTGAGTGTGGGTGTGTGTTAAGCGAGTGTGTGTGTGTGTGTGTGGTAAGCGTGTGTGTGTGTGTGTGTGTGTGTGGTAAGCGAGTGTGTGTGTGTGTGTATATGTGTATATGTGTGTGTGTGTGTGTGTGTGGTAGCGAGTGTGTTGGTCCCGTTTGATCCATTGACGATTAGCCTTGCGTGTAATGCATTTATAACATCATCAGTATAAAGCCTATGTTCTGTTTCATTTATATCATCATCAGTATAAAGCCTATGTTCTGTTTCATTTATATCATCATCAGTATAAAGCCTATGTTCTGTTTCATTTATATCATCATCAGTATTAAGCCTATGTTCAGTTTCATTTATAACATCATCAGTATAAAGCCTATGTTCTGTTTCATTTATATCATCAGTATAAAGCCTATGTTCTGTTTCATTTATATCATCATCAGTATAAAGCCTATGTTCTGTTTCATTTATATCATCATCAGTATAAAGCCTATGTTCTGTTTCATTTATATCATCATCAGTATAAAGCCTATGTTCTGTTTCATTTATAACATCATCAGTATAAAGCCTATGTTCTGTTTCATTTATATCATCATCAGTATAAAGCCTATGTTCTGTTTCATTTATATCATCATCAGTATAAAGCCTATGTTCTGTTTCATTTATATCATCATCAGTATAAAGCCTATGTTCTGTTTCATTTATAACATCATCAGTATAAAGCCTATGTTCTGTTTCATTTATATCATCATCAGTATAAAGCCTATGTTCTGTTTCATTTATATCATCATCAGTATAAAGCCTATGTTCTGTTTCATTTATAACATCATCAGTATAAAGCCTATGTTCTGTTTCATTTATATCATCATCAGTATAAAGCCTATGTTCTGTTTCATTTATATCATCATCAGTATAAAGCCTATGTTCTGTTTCATTTATATCATCATCAGTATAAAGCCTATGTTCTGTTTCATTTATATCATCATCAGTATAAAGCCTATGTTCTGTTTCATTTATATCATCATCAGTATAAAGCCTATGTTCTGTTTCATTTATAACATCATCAGTATAAAGCCTATGTTCTGTTTCATTTATATCATCATCAGTATAAAGCCTATGTTCTGTTTCATTTATATCATCATCAGTATAAAGCCTATGTTCTGTTTCATTTATATCATCATCAGTATAAAGCCTATGTTCTGTTTCATTACTTTGGCCGCTAGTTTCTCGATGCTTAATGGAAAACTATGAAACCACTATGTCTCTGCATTATATTAAGGGGAGATTTCCACGCGAGGGATTTTTTTCTTGACCCTTTCTCCCTCATGGTTAGCCCCATTGTTTTTGATATTATAAGACGTTCGCCCCATTAGTTTGGCGATTTTAAGAACTTTCGCCCCATTTCTGTCAATTTTAAGACTTCGTGCCATTTAGGTGTCGATTTTTTCCTGGCGAGCGATAGCGAGCCTGTAATTTAAGAGGAACCGGCCTTCGGCCGGGACATTTTTCTACCGAAAAATGTACAAATTTATCTTAAAAAAGGGGGTCTAGGGGCTGTAATGTTAAGCTTGATGGAGGTCTAGCGAACTAGCTAAAAACCTCCCCTTAAGACCAAGTTTATATAATTAGCACCATATTTCACGACACAATCTTCAAAACATCCGAGCAAGCTTGATGGGAACTTTGTGCAATTTACCGTCAGATGAAATTAAACTGGATATTTATTAATGTCTTGCCTATATTGCCGTACTCATAATTACTATTACATTAACCTTAACACTATCTGGTGCAACGTCTCGGGGGTTATTATGGTATTTGGTTTCATTATTATTAAGGGTTATTATTAATGGTTATTATTAATGGTTATTATTAAGGGTTATTATTAATGGTTATTATTAAGGATTATTATTAAGGATTATTATTAGGGATTATTATTAAGGATTATTATTAAGGATTATTATTAGGGATTATTATTAAGGATTATTATTAAGGATTATTATTAAGGGTTATTATTAATGGTTATTATTAAGGGTTATTATTAAGGGTTATTATTAAGGGTTATTATTAATGGTTATTATTAAGGGTTATTATTAAGGGTTATTTTTATTAGGGTTTTTATTAGGGTTTTTATTAGGGTTATTATTAATGGTTATTATTAAGGGTTATTATTAAGGGTTATTATTAAGGGTTATTATTAAGGGTTATTATTAAGGGTTATTATTAAGGGTTATTATTAAGGATTATTATTAAGGGTTATTATTAAGGGTTATTATTAAGGGTTATTATTAAGGGTTATTATTAAGGGTTATTATTAAGGGTTATTATTAAGGGTTATTATTAAGGGTTATTATTAAGGGTTATTATTAAGGGTTATTATTAAGGGTTATTATTATGGGTTATTATTAAGGGTTATTATTATGGGTTATTATTAAGGGTTATTATTATGGGTTATTATTAAGGCTTATTATTATGGGTTATTATTAAGGGTTATTATTAAGGGTTTTTATTTGTTTTAGCCATTTTTTAACAATGTATTTTTAGTTTACCCCCAAGATTTAGTAACACGCCTCCTCCCCCCCCCCCCCCCCTCCCCTTCAAACTAAAACAAACGTCCCCCAGACCCCCTTCAAGCTAAATATGTACGATTTTCGGTAGAAAAATTTCCCAGCCAGAGGCCGGTTTCTCCCAAGTTGCAGGCTCGCTATCGCTCGCCCAGGAATAATCGACACCTTATTGTGTTGAAGCATCTTATAATCGCCAAACTAATGAGGTGAAACGTCTTAAGATCTGCAAACTAATGGAGTAAAACAGGGAGGATCAAAATAAACCCGCCCTGCACCTAATAGGGTTAAGAAGTTGAATTCTAATGTATTTCAATATGAAACTGAATTCCATATTTGTGTTTATTAATGTACAGGAATATCATCATTCTGGTTACCGGTATGATAATTGGTGACTCTTGATAGTTATACCATATATCTGCTGGCCTTATATAATGTTACAATGGTATATCTGATATTTAATTGGTGACTCTTGATAGTTATACCATATATCTGCTGGCCTTATATATGTTACAATGGTATTTCTGATATTTAATTACAGTACCTATATTCACTTGGTATTACACATTATGCAAAGTTTTAAATATACATTAAATATACCCGGTGACGGCCTCACGCTGTGTTCCTATCTTGTGTGATGAAAGGAAGCGTGGGGGTGGCCTGACAGCTAATTAAGGGGGGGGTGACCTGTTTTTGTTCTGTCCTTTTCTATCTTGCTCTGGCTTGTATCCGTTTGGCCCCATTCAGCCTACTGTTTTAAGACGTTTATACCCATCCAGGTGTAAAAATTTTACTGGTGAGCGGTAGCGAGCCAGCATATTTTTTATTTTTGTTTGACAGCAGGCTAAATTTGTACATTTTTCGATAGAAAAATTTCTCCGGCGAAGCCGGATTTCTTTATATAATGCTGGCTCGCTATCGCTCGCCAGGAAGAAATAGACACCTAGATGGGGATAAACGTCTTAAAATAGTTGGTTGAATGGGGCCGAATGGATACAAGCCAGAGAAAGAGAGAAAAGGACAGAAATAAAAAAAATCAGGTCACCCCCCCCCCTTAACCGTACGAACGAAGGAAATAATGGTGAAGCCAAAAATATCATTTCTTAAATCCGTGATCCAGATTTAAGATATGTTGCACACACACACATGCAACATTCACTTCGGCTTGAAAGTGAGGATAGAGATTGTAGGAGGATACAGAGTAGGGTTTGCTGAGAGTTGTCTCAGATAACTGGGTTTTGGTTAGGAAAAGAAAATCGGGTTTTTAGGAGGAGAGGTGGTGTTTAAGAGTTTTTTAGTTGATTCCCTAGACTTCCATCAAACTTAAAATTACTCCCCCTAGACCCCCTTTCAAGATAAATTTGTACATTTTTCGGTAGAAAAATGTCCCGGCCGAAGGCCGATTCCCCTTAAATTACAGGCTCGCTATCGCTCGCCAAGAAAATATCGACACCTAAATGGCTCGAATAGTCTTAAAATTGACAGAAATGGGGCGAGAGTTCTTAAAATCGCCAAACTAATGGGGCGAACGTCTTAAAATCTCAAAAGCAATGGGGCTAAACATGAGGGAGAAAGGGGTCCAGAAAAAAAAATCCTCCAGGTGGAAATCTCCCCTTCAGGCTACGGTTCAAGACGTTTTGAAGGGTCGCTGGGTAGGTGTCCAGTGTGTGGGGGAGAATTTAATCCCCCCCCCCCCCCCCCACCACCACCACCATGGGGATTTCGAGGCTTTGCTGCGTCATCCACATTGCATAATTTAAATACAATGGTTTATTGGAAAGCAGCACAATTGCTTGTGTGGTGTAGCCTAGTGTTCAAGTGTTTAGTGTTTGCGAGAGGTATTTGAAATATTCTTTGTGTGGTTGTGGTACACAGTACAAAGATCAGTAAGAGAGGTCAAATAAATGGATCAGGATTTCCAGCGACTCTTTATCATATACTTATAGCTTCTTCTTGGTATTGCCTTGTTCGTTTTGTACCTATAATCTCTCCCAAAGGAAAGTTGTTTATGAACAATTGTTTACTTGGCATTTATAAATGGCTTTGAAGATATTAGGAAACCAAATATATATTTGGTTTTATCCTTGGAATATAAAATAAATATTCGCTTATTATGAACGATAACCAACAATTCGGTTAAATGTTTAGTGTTGCTCCAAATATAAATGTTTAGTGTTGCTCCAAATATAAATGTTTAGTGTTGCTCCAAATATAAATGTTTAGTGTTGCTCCAAATATAAATGTTTAGTGTTGCTCCAATATAAATGTTTAGTGTTGCTCCATATAAATGTTTAGTGTTGCTCCAAATATAAATGTTTAGTGTTGCTCCAAATAAATGTTTAGTGTTGCTCCAAATATAAATGTTTAGTGTTGCTCCAAATATAAATGTTTAGTGTTGCTCCAAATATAAATGTTTAGTGTTGCTCCAAATATAAATGTTTAGTGTTGCTCCAACTATAAATGTTTAGTGTTGCTCCAAATATAAATGTTTAGTGTTGCTCCAAATATAAATATTTAGTGTTGCTCCAAATATAAATGTTTTGTGTTGCTCCAAATATAAATGTTTAGTGTTGCTCCAAATATAAATGTTTTGTGTTGCTCCAAATATAAATGTTTAGTGTTGCTCCAAATATAAATGTTTTGTGTTGCTCCAAATATAAATGTTTTGTGTTGCTCCAAATATAAATGTTTGCATAGGATTCTGCAATTAAGGGGAGACTTCTACCTGGAGGATATTTTTCTGAACCTCTTTCTCCCTCATGTTTAGCCCCATTGCTTGTGAGATATAAAGACGCTTGCCCAATTAGTTTGGCGATTTTAAGAACTCTCGCCCCATTTCTGTCAATTTTAAGACCATTCGTGCCATTTAGGTGTCGATTTTTTTCCTGGCGAGCGATAGCGAACCTGTAATTTAGGGGAACCGGCCTTCGGCCGGGAAATTTTTCTACCGAAAAATTTACAAATTTATCTTGAAAGGGGGTCAAGGGGGAGTAATTTTAAGCTTGATGGAAGTCTAGGGAATCAACTAAAAACCTCCCCTTAATAACATATACATAATAATGCAAACCAGTTTATTTTGTTACTCCTTTCCAAATTATAGTAATTAATCACAAAATATAATTGTTTTCAAAATCTACAATATACAGTATATATAATTATATACAGTATATATAATTATTTTATTGTCGTATTTCGTTTGTGAATCCGAGCCAAAAAGAAGTTTCCCCGAAACCCCTTCATTTGCATATTTTCCATGCATTTGGAGGGTCGCATTACATTTCGTTGGGGTGATGTTTTGTTTTTCAGGCATTTTCACCTTCCCGTGAACATTTTTCCATTCAATCTAAAATGTCCTCTATCATTATTGTTCACTCTGGTATTTCGAAGATTTTTCTAGATCAGTATATTGGATTTTTCTAGATCAGTATATTGGATTTTTCTAGATCAATATATTGGATTTTTCTAGATCAGTATATTGGATTTTTCTAGATCAGTATATTGGATTTTTGTAGATCAGTATATTGGATTTTTCTAGATCAGTATATTGGATTTTTGTAGATCAGTATATTGGATTTTTGTAGATCAGTATATTGGATTTTTGTAGATCAGTATATTGGATTTTTCTAGATCAGTATATTGGATTTTTCTAGATCAGTATATTGGATTTTTCTAGATCAGTATATTGGATTTTTTCTAGATCAGTATATTGGATTTTTTTAATGATGCACAAACCTAAGAGTTTAATTTATATATTTGTAATTTACTTTTTTATTAGGAACATCAGTTGCTTGAAGTTTCTGCCGTGTGAAGAAGCCGCTATAGTTCCAACGAGACTGATCGATTGAATTGATATAAAGAGTGGATCAAATACGTGTATGAATAATTCAATCTGACATGCTTAAGGGGAGGTTTTTAGTTTGGTCCCTAGATATCCTTCAAGCTTAAGATTACACCCCCTTGAGCCCCTTCAAGATAAATTTGTAAATTTTTCGGTAGAAAAATGTCCCGGCTGAAAGCCGCTTCCTCTTAAATTACAGGCTCGCTATCGCTCGCCAGGTAAAATCGACACCTAAATGGCACGAAAGGTTTTAAAATTGACAGAAATGGGTTGAAAGTTCTTAGAATAGTCAAAGTAATGGGGCAAACGTCTTCAAATTAGAACGACAATGAGGCTAAGCATGAAGGAGAAAGGAGTCAAGAAAAAAATCCCTCAAGTGGAAATCTCTCCTTAATTATGACATAAAGTAGATGAGGGTTTGATTTTATACAATTCTCAAAGCATTTTTTTGAAAGCTGATACATTCTCACTATTATTGTGGCAGTACATTGTAATCGGTTATAAGTGTTTTGGTGGTATAATGGTTAGAGCGTGTAAATTATAAGTGTTTTGGTGGTATAATGGTTAGAGCGTGTAAATTATAAGTGTTTTGATGGTATAATGGTTAGAGCGTGTAAATTATAAGTGTTTTGGTGGTATAATGGTTAGAGCGTGTAAATTATAAGTGTTTTGGTGGTATATTGGCTAGAGCGTGTAAATTTTGCATGTGGTGTCCTAGGTTCAAATCCCCGGAGGATCATATTCTATCTATCTATCTACTCCGGCACATACCCCATTATATATATATATGTGTGTGTGTGTGTGCAAGTAGAGTTGAATATGACAGCATTATCACAGTTATTGATTTTCTTATGTATGTTTTCAATGCTCATTATAGTTTTTCTAGACTAGACCAGATGGCTGGAGTAAAGTAGGAAAGAAGAGCAATTGGACAGAGGAAGAACAAGCTGAGAAGTGAGAAGTACAGTAGAAGACTGAAAGTTCTCGGGCTCAACCAAGTTGCTTCATTGTTTTTCTAACTCTAGGTGGATGTTCAAACACTAAATCACGGAGTCTTTCCATTTTATCATTTATTTTCGACGTTTCACCTACAATGTGGCATCTTCAGGATATAATTTTCAGTTGCATTGTCAATATTTAAAATCTGTAAAAATATACTTATAATATTTGAAGTTAAAATTGATATCAAGATTAAAATTAGACCCCCTAGGACTCACCATTGCCCTGTGCTTGACCTAGGCCGATTTGGTGACTCTTCCTATAAACGCAACGAAAATCACATCATCTCAAGCGCGCATCCAACCATATATACTATACAGTATATGGCGATGGGCTGGTCTATCAGAGTGAGAACTGAGCGATCTCTGCCATACCCATAGCTTACTCTGACTGTTCCTTTTACTTATATATTTCTAGATCTCAAGTGACGGCGTCTCTTCCGTGGATTGACCTCCCAATCTACCAAGATTGGAAGCTAAAGCGTCACATTATTCCTTTGCCCCTCAACTTTCTCTTCATAATTGCTGAGGGGCACAGGGCCCTGGGTGGGGCTTTGGTTTCCCGGGCGTTTACGCACCCTCTCAGCTCCCCGCCATGGAGTGGCTTCGGTCACCCAGGCTTTATTGTGGTCGGCAGGGAGGGTTCTGTGGGGGCGCTCGTTTATGGCCTTGGCCTTACTCGGGGCCTTGGGGCTGTTCGGCCAGGCAGCTTGGGGAACAACAACAACAACAACTATACAGTATATACTGTTTTTTTTTTTTTTTTTTTTTTTTTTTTTTTTTTTTTTTTTTTTTAAAGAGACCATGAACGGAGGAAGGATAAAACAAAAAGGTCCATGTGCCTAAAGGCATCCTCCATTCATAAAATGTTTGTAACAACTGGATTTAAACTTTTGTAGATTGTAAGTTTGTGGAAAGCAACTCGAGGGAAGTGAATTCCAAAGAGTAGTAGTTCTAGGGATAAATGAATTTTGATAAGCAGAAGTTCTGCATTGTGGAGGAGAAAGTGTAAATTCATGGGCGCTCTCAGCTGCCCTAGTTCTACGGGGAAAGATGTGGAGAGGCGGCACAATTGAAGCAAGTTCCTCGGAACAATTGCTGTGAAAATATCTGTAGAATAATGCAAGGGATGCAACGTTTCTTCGTATGGATAATGTAGGAAGGTCCTGTGTGATTGCAGGGTTATTGATTAATCTAATAGCTTTATTTTGAATTTTGTCCAACTGCCTCAATGCAACCACTCCACTTCCACTCCAAAGAGGTGAACAGTAATCCATCTGAGAACGCACATGACTTTATATATCACGGCCAACTGCTCGTCAGTGAAGAATTCTCGAACTCTGTACAGGAGTCCCAGTTTTTTAGAGGCATTCTTAGCAATGCTTCTAACATAATGTGTCCAGCTCAAGTTAGTAGTTAATGTTACACCGAGAATGTCAATACTAGGGGAAGTGGGAATATTTACATCATTAAAAAATATATGGGAGTCAGTGAGATTCTGTCGGTTAGAAAATTGAATGTACTTGGTTTTCTGTGCATTAAAGGAAACTAGATTCTTTTGTCCCCATTCATTAATTCTAGAAAGGTCCTGGTTCAGAGAAATTGCAGTGTTTATTTTTGAATTTATAAGATCGGGTTGGGTGAAAGAATTGGTAAATGTGAAGGAGCTATGGAATGCTGAGTCATCTGCGTAGGAATGTATTGGATTATGAGTGGTAGATATGAGATCATTGATATGAATGAGGAACAGAGTTGGGGCCAAAACTGAGCCCTGGGGAACACCAGCATTTATTGAGTGAAATTGAGAATAAAGGCCATCTACCATTACACATATTTTTCTGTTATGAAGATAAGAAGAAATTAGTGGAACTAATGATGCAAGGCCGTAGTGTGACATCTTCGACAAATATGAATACTCTCTCTCTCTCTCACTCTCACTCACTCTCTCTTACTCTCTCATACTCTCTCTCTCATTCTCTCTCTCTCTCATACTCTCTCTCACTCTCTCTCATACTCTCTCTCTCTCTCTCATACTCTCTCTCATACTCTCTCTCATACTCTCTCTCTCTCTCTCTCTCTCTCATACTCTCTCACTCTCTCTCTCATACTCTCTCTCTCTCGCACACACACTTACTTTAGAGGCTTGTTATCGCTGGCAATCATGCTGGTGAAGAAAACTCAACATTCAATTAGACTCCTTTCCAGGTATCTTGGCTTGAATGGTTTGGTGTGTGTGTGTGTGTTTGTGTGTTTGTGTGTGTGTGTGTGTGTGTGTGTGTGAGAGAGAGAGAGAGAAATATTAAAGGCGTTTGTGCTACTTTCAGGTTTAATTAGGTGAGTGTGTGTGTGTGTGCGTGAAAAGAAGTGGAGTGCCGTACATATGTACGTTTATGTAGTAGCCATGTATACTTTAAGGGGAGGTTTTTAGTTTGTTTACTACTCCTCCAGGAATCTTAAAATGTCACCCCTTTGACCCCCTTTCAAGATATATTTGTACATTTTTCGGTAGAAAAATTTCCCGGCCGAAGGCCGGTTACTCTTAAATTACACGCTCGCTATCGCTCGCCAGGATAAAATCGACACCTAAATGGCACGAAAGGTCTTAAAATTGACAGAAATGGGTTGAAAGTTCTTAAAATCGTCAAAATAATGGGGCAAACGTCTTAAAATCTCAAAAGCAATGGGGTTAGACATTAGGAAGAAAGGGGTCAAGAAAATAATCCCTCCAGTAGAAACCTCCCCTTAATGTGCGTTGTAAGCGTTCTAAATATATGTGTGTGTGTTTATAGAGTGTACACTGTGTGTGTGTGTGTGTGTGGGGGCAAGTAGGTCCAGGTGTTTGTATTAGCCTTCACAACAGTTTTAAGGGGAGATGGGCCGTTTTTCTGGTCCCTTTTCTTCCTCGTGTTTAGCCCCATTAGTGTTCACATTATAAGACGTTCGGCCCATTAGATTATCGATTTTTAAGACCTTTCGCCCCATTGCTGTGTCAACCTTTCGTGTTATATAGATGTCGATATTTGTTTCCTGGTGAATGACTGTAAATTTGAAAGAACCATCCTTCGGCCAGGACAATTTTTCTACCGAAAAATGTACAAATTTATCTAGAAGGGGGGGGGGGGGCCTAATGGATGTTTTTTGAAGTTTGATATAGAGGTCTAGGAAGGAAACTAAAAAAATATATATTAAGATCCATCAATGATCCAATAAATACGCCCATCTCTCCTTACATGGACCTTTCATCATGTCAGAACGTATTCAGTGATAATTGGCACTCTTAAGCAGCTCTTTACTTAAGGGAGATTTCCACCGGGAGGATTTTTTTTCTGAACCTCTTTCTCCCTCATGTTTAGCTCCATTGCTTGTGAGATTTAAAGACGCTCGCCCCATTAGTTTGGCGATTTTGAGAACCCTCGCCCCATTTCTGTCAATTTTAAGACCATTCGTGCCATTTAGGTGTCGATTTTTTCCTGGTGAGTGATAGCGAGCCTGTAATTTAAGGGGAACCGGCCATCGGCCGGGACCGAAAAATGTACAAATTTATCTTGAAAGGGGGTCTACGGGGTGTAATTTTAAGCGTGATGAAAATGTAGAGAACAAACTAAATACCTCCCCTTAAATGGACCTTTCATCATGTCAGAACGTATTCATTGATAATTGGCACTCTGAGCATCTCTACTTAAGTGTGGGACATATATTTAATGAATGCCTTTGCAGTTTGGTTCCTGTGCTCGTTATATTGACTTTATTGGCATTTAATAAGGTACATACAAATGGGCCTGGGTCTCTGGGTATTTCTCCTGGGCGACCTAGAAGAGTGTGAAATTTGTATGTTTTGTATTGTTTTGTTTTCCTGATGTGTTGTAATGTCCCTGTTCGGGCTCTGTCTCGAGTCGCCCCGCGCCCGTCCCCCCCCCCCACCCCCACCCCCTAAAAAAAAACCACACAGGAAAATTGGGGAAGGTGCCAGAATACATACATACATACATACATACATATATTTGTTTCATTGTTGTGGAACTTAGCTTTACTTTCGTCACTGAATACACACAAAAAAGTGATTTGTGGAATAGGATTACTGTAAGAAAAAAAATCTCCCTATCTTCACCCCACATTTTCTCCCTATCTTCACCCCACATTTGTTGTTATTAGTTGCTGAAATGTCCTTACTGTATATCGACATATGAGAATGGTTACTAATTGTCACGACGGTTGACTTTGTGTAATAGACTGACATAGATGTTATAATAATATATTATGTTTATCTATGCTTCACTTATTCAACACAATAGTGGGAATTGCCTTGTGGAAACTGTATATATGCAAATTTCACACACGCTGACCGACTACAAGTTATATAATCTCCAGACTGATAGATGGAGTCCAATAGCTTGTATTTACAGGTGGTAGACCGAGAACAAGAGGCAGGAACTACAACTAAAACTAATTTTATTTGAGTGGAACAAGCAAAACGCCTCTGGAAAACGGTTTGGCCAGCGATGGTCTCACTAAGCCTCATTTGGATGAAGTATTTTTCTCAGGTCGGGCCTATCATCTTGCTTTAAGGGGAGGTTTTTAGTTCGTTCTCTAGAATTCCATCAATCTTAAAATTACACCCCCTAGACCCCCTTTCAAGACAAATTTGTACATTTTTCGGTAGAAAAATGTTCCGGCCAAAGGCCGATTCCTCTTAAATTACAGGCTCGCTATCGCTCGCCAGGATAAAATTGACACCTAAATGGCACGAAAGGTCTTAAAATTGACAGAAATGGGGCAAAGGTTTTTAAAATTATCAAACTAATGGGGCGAACGTCTTAGAATATCAAAAGCAATGGGGCTAAACATGTGATAGAAAGGGATCCAGAAAAAAATACCTCAAATGGAAATCTCCCCTTAACAGGCTTCATACACATTCAAGAAATGAAAGGCGAGTGTCGCGGAATCTCGGCGTTCGGCTACACTCGGCAATACATTCGCAGAAATGCGTAAGAACTTTCAGCACTGTCCCAAATGTTCTGCAACGTTCGGACACACTTGGCCCAGTGAGCCAAATGTGTGCCCATGTTAAATAATTTGGCCCAGAAAGTGCGGATGATTCGTCGGGTATTTGTAACTATTCGGTAGCATTCGGAACTTTTTGCAAACATGGCGAACCCATTCGGCATCACTTAGAAACATTCAGTAAAATCAGGAAACTCGGCAAAATCAGCGACTATGGGGACAGGGGACATAATGTATCACCTGTCCCCTTCAGTTATGTATTATAATATTATGAATATATATTAAATAGCCAATCTTGTAGAATACATTTAACATTATTTATCATGTCACTTATCTTTATAAATTATAAAACATATACCTTTTTACGTGTACGATCGCGCTAATAAGTCATGTCCCAGCGGTCATTACGTTTGGCTCGCTCTGTGCTGTATTAATGTCTGTCAGATGTTGAATAGGGTGGGAAAGTGAAGGAACATGGTTGTATTTCTCACTCACAAAGAATAAAGCGTGTGTAGATATTGCTGATACCAATTATTGATCAAAACATAATTGGTGCCGAGACGTCACTTATTAGCGCAACTGTACACTCAAACCTCTAGAATACGTACCCATTAATTATTATAGTAATCATTAAGGGGAGATCTCCACTTGAGGGATTTTTTCTTTACCCCTTTCTCCCTCATGTTTAGCCCCATTGCTTTTGATATTATAAAACGTTTGCCCGATTAGTTTACGATTTTAAGAACTTTCACCCCATATTAAGACCTTTCGTGCAATTCAGGTGTCGATTTTATCCTGGCGAGCGATAGCGAGCCTGTAATTTAAGAGGAACCGGCCTTTGGCCGGGACATTTTTCTACCGAAAAATTTACAAATTTATCTTGAAAGGGACTCAAGAAGGTGTAATTTAAGCTTGAAGGAGATCTAGGGATCAAACTAAACACCTCTCCTTAAAAAACGAATGAAGGAGGAGGAAGAGGAAGAGAAGACGAGGAGAAGGAGGAGGAGGAAAAGAAAGATAGAGTAATGCGAGCAAATAATATACTTAAGGACGAGATCATGTGAAAAGAAGACGAGGAAAGGTGCAGACAATTCAAAAGAGGAGCAAGTGATAAAGGAGGAGGAGGAGGAGGAGGATAGAAGGAAGAATGGGAGGAAGAAAATATCAGATAAGAAGATACGGTGCAGTTTATTAAGTGAAATTGACTCTCTCTCGCTCTCTCTCTCTCTCTCTCTCTCTCTCTCTCTCTCTCTTTCTCTCTCTTTCTCTTTCTCTTTCTCTTTCCCTCTCTCTCTCTCTCTCTCTCTCTCTCTCTCTCTCTCTCTCTCTCTCTCTCTCTCTCTCTCTCTCTCTTCCTGTGCGTGTGTGTGATAGAGAACCGCTATGGTATCTAGACGTTATTGCATATATTTCAGTATATTGCAGATTAAGAGGACTGAGAAAGTAACTGAAAAGAAGGAATATATATAATTATAATCGGAGACTGAATGATAATATGATATGATAAGAAATACTCTCAAAATAACGATTATATAATTAATACAAGATTTAATCATACGAATCAAATATGAATATTTAAAAGATTATAAAGCAAGGCCAACCATTAAATGGAAATTATATTTAATGTATAATTAGGATAATTAGGAAACTACAGAAGCACATCAAATATTGGGAACTTGATTATGAGAAGTAATATCAACCATATCAACCATGTTGATATGGTTGCTAGGAGCCTCACAAACACCAGGAGGGGCTGGTATTTATAGCCCCTGCGAACAATAGGACCCCTTCCGGCATTATTCTCAGCGTTTATTTACACATTTGGATGCATACCGGTATATACTTGCTGACATTCGGAACTATTTGGATTTTATCGAACGCCAACATTCGGGATAATTCTGGGTTATTTAGGGCCGAATAATGATAATTAAAATTTATTTTTTCTACATTCGGCGGCAATTCGGCGGTCACGCCAAACCGCCACGAATGCATTCGTAACTTATTCGTATATATTCCATTACGTTCTGCTGTTTTCGCGTACGAAAATCCATTCGGCATCATTTTTGCCGACTGTAGCCGAACAACGATTCGGCTACATTTGGTTTTGATTCTTGAATGTGTGAAAGTCCCTTTAACCCCTTATTGGCGGCCTAGGTGGTCTATTTGACCGTAGCGCCCAGCAGTTTTTTTTTTACCCTAAATAGGGTTGTTTCCGTGCTCATTTGCATGCCTAATCCTGAAATAAGGTAATTTCCTTACATAATTCCCTGTGTAGCGAGGCAGAAGAGGGGGAGGAAGTTAGAATACAGTTCAGTACACCCTCGGTGGTCGTGGGGAGCGGTCATAAGGTTACTACGCTCGTCCCACCGCTCAGCTCTCTCTCTCAGCAACATTACGTGCTGAAAATGGTGCTCGACAGATGTCGTGCACCGACACATAGTCCAAATTTATTTCACTCGACATATGTCGCGCGCCGCCAATAAGGGGTTAAGGGCACTTTCTATTAAATAATTAATTTAGATATTAGATTTGTGTAATTGAAATCAGTAATGCGCTGTACTTATTGCGAATTATTAATGGATTCGTTAAATTATTGTACTTTACACATAGTAAACAAAAACGGTTAATTATTGTACTGTAGTCTTATCGGGACTTTGCAATTTATAGGTCCATTGAATTTTGTTGTGTGACTGAACTCATTCTCAGACCAGTGATGTCCATGTGTGTCCTTCACGAAAAGCTTTAGTGAAACAGGAAATGAGATTCTTGCAAGTTAGTAAGAAAAACAAAAAAACGTCAGATATTGCCAAAGTCTCCAGCTCCTCCTCATGCTCGTGTGGAATACTGTTAAGGGAACCCACCTCGCTTTTTTTTTCTTTTTCTCCCTCTCTCTTTGGTTTGTATTAATTTGGCCCTATTCAGCCTACTGTTTTAAGACGTTTACCCCCATCCAGGTGTCAATATTTTTCCTGGCGAGCGGTAGCGAGCCAGCATATATATATATATATATATATTGTTTTTGACAGCAAGCTAAATTTGTAAATTTTTCGATAGAAAAAATGTCTCCGACGAAGCCGGATTTCTCCATACAACGATGGGTCGCTATCGCTCGCCAGGAAGCAATCGACACCTGGATGGGGATAAACGTCTTAAAACAGTTGGCTGAATGGGGCCGAATGAACACAAGCCAGAGAAAAGGAGAGAAACATAAAAAAAACGGCGACTCCCCTTAAGAAATACGGTTCCGAAAGGGGATACAAATACGGTCATATACTGTATATATCCAACATACTGTCATATATATCCAACATACTTTGCACTTTTTGTTATTTGATATGCTCGAAAAAACTGTACAAAAACATTACCTTGAATATTGTGATTATGGAACACTAACTGGTCATGGTAACATTTTCAGTGGATCCAAGATATGTGGGGTTTGGGTGTAATCCAATGTTGACCAGAAGTTAAGGGGAGGTTTTTAGTTTGTTTTCTACTCTTCCAGCAACCTTAAAATTTCACCCCCTTGACCCTCTTTCAAGATAAATTTGTACATTTTTCGGTAGAAAAATGTCCCGGCTGGAAGCCGGTTCCTCTTATATTACAGGCTCGCTATCGCTCGCCAGGATAAAATCGACACCTAAATGGCACGAAAGGTCTTAAAATTGACAGAAATGGGTCGAAAGTTCTTAAAATCGTCAAAATAATGGGGCGAACGTCTTAAAATCTCAAAAGCAATGGGCTAGACATGAGGGAGAAAGGGGCCAAGAAAAAAGTCCCTCAAGTGGAAATCCCCCCCTTAATGGCATCCTTACAGGTGTCGGAGAAAAGGGCCCATCATTTCTCGTCGAAATCCAGGAGTTTGTGCTGGAGACATTAAGTGAAAAGACACACAGACATACAGACACACATAAGGTCATTCACAAAGACAAACAGACATACAGACACACATAAGGTCATTCACAAAGACAAACAGACATACAGACACACATAAGGTCATTCACAAAGACAAACAGACATACAGACACACATAAGGTCATTCACAAAGACAAACAGACACACATAAGGTCATTCACAAAGATCTCCTCATTGCGAAATAGTAATGGCTTCTGTAGAAAAATAAAAATAAATGTTATACATATTTTGTTATAGTTTGCTATATTAAAAGCAGTTCATTGACTTAAGGAGAGGTATTTAGTTTGTTCCCTAGACCTCCATCAAGCTTAAAATTACACCCCCTTGACCCTCTTTCAAGATAAATTTGTACATTTTTCGGTAGAAAAATGTCACGGCCGAAGGCCGCTTCCTCTTAAATTACAGGCTCGCTATCGCTCGCCAGGATAAAATAGACACCTGAATTGCACGAAAGGTCTTAATATGGGGTGAAAGTTCTTAAAATCGCTAAACTAATGGGGCAAACGATTTATAATATCAAAAGCAATGGGGCTAAACATGAGGGAGAAAGGGGTCAAGAAAAAAATCACTCAAGTGGAGACCTCCCCTTAAGCATAAATGTTGCTCTATTAATTAAGTGGAGTTCAAGACTAGACAGCACCGAACACCGTGTTATTAAGTGGAGTTCAAGACTAGACAGCACCGAACACCGTGTTATTAAGTGGAGTTCAAGACTAGACAGCACCGAACACCGTGTTATTAAGTGGAGTTCAAGACTAGACAGCACCGAACACCGTGTTATTAAGTGGAGTTCAAGACTAGACAGCACCGAACACCGTGTTATTCCGCCCAATAGCATTGTAGATCATATATTAACCCCTTGAAGCTCTGACACGTTTTAGCAGTTAATTTGGGCTATCATTAGACGATTTTATGCAGTTTATGGAAGGATCTGTGGGTATTAAAAGGGTACATACTATCTCAATCAACCCTTTGACTTCCGTATACCGTTACTAATCTGAATAAAATCTTCTAATAGTAGCCAAAAAACAGAACAGAAACGCGTATTAGAGCTTGAAAGGGTTAACATATGGAGCTCAACGACCCTACACCTTTTACGTGGGATAATTTCAGGTACAAAATAAAGTTACTTAATCTCGTCAAACTTATTTCACTCTATTTCGAGATCGTGGTCAAATAGAAAGACAGACCCCACACATACATATAGAAAGACAGACCCCACACATACGTATAGAAAGACAGACCCCACACATACATATAGAAAAGACAGAACCCCACACATACGTATAGAAAGACAGACCCCACACATACATATAGAAAGACAGACCCCACACATACATATAGAAAGACAGACCCCACACATACATATAGAAAGACAGACCCCACACATACATATAGAAAGACAGACCCCACACATACATATAGAAAGACAGACCCCACACATACATATAGAAAGACAGATCCCACACATACATATAGAAAGTACACATACATATAGAAAGAACACATACATATAGAAAGACAGACCCCACACATACATATAGAAAGACAGACCCCCACATACATATAGAAGACAGACCCCACACATACATATAGAAAGACAGACCCACACATACATATAGAAAGACAGACCCCACACATACATATAGAAAGACAGACCCCACACATACATATAGAAAGACAGACCCCACACATACATATAGAAAGACAGACCCCACACATACATATATACAAGTACAGTGCCCGTACAATTGATTGCAAAAACTAATGAGACATGAAAGTCTCTGTCTTCCCTTCTTGCTGGAAGTTTGCTCTCATTCAACCTGTCCCAAAGAAGGGTGACCGCTCTCAACCGTCCAATTATCTTCCAATTGCTCTCATCTCTTGTATCTCTAAAGTTTTTGAACTATTCTTGCTTCCAAATTTCTTAAGAATTTCTCTTCCCATAATCTACTCTTAGATCGCCGGTATAGCTTCCTTAAGGGTCGCTCTACTGGTGATCTTCTTTCATATCTTACTAACTCTTGGTCATCCTCCTTTCCGGACTTCGTTCTTCGGTTTCTATCCCTCCATCTGTGCCTTTGTCTCTAATTTCCTTTCCGGCCGTTCCATAGCTGCGGTTGTGGACGCCCATCGCTCACTTCCTCATCCTATCAACTCCGGTGTTCCTCAGGGCTCTGTCCTATCTCCCATTCTCTTTCTAATTTTCATAAATGATCTTCTCAACTGTACCTCCAGTCCCATCCATTTATACACAGACGACTCTACCTTACACTACTCAATTAGTTTTCCAGAACGCCCCAGCCAGCAATCCCTCAAAAACAAACTTAATAAAGCCATACAACTCTTATATTCTGATCTAACTTTTATTTCCAATTTGGGCAGAGAAAACCTTGTTGCCTTTAATGCTTCCAAAACCCAATTTATCCATCTATCTACCCATTCGGAACTCCCAGAGGACTATCCCTTATCTTTCAACAATACAAAAATCAATCTTTCATATTCTCTCAATATTCTTGGTGTCTCTTTTTCTTCTGCTCTCACTTGGAAGGACCATATTACCAGTCTTGCTAAGGCAGCCTCCCAGAAGTTGGGTGTGCTCAATCGCCTTCAGGGGTTCCTTACCCCTGCACAGCTTCTTGCTCTGTACAGGGGCACAGTGTGTCCATATATTGAGTATTCTTCACATGTGTGGGGAGGATCCTCTCACATCGCACTTCTAGACAGAGTAGAAAAGAAAGCCTTCCATCTCATGAACTCGCGTCCTCTCACCAATTATCTGCAGTCTCTTTCTCTTCGCTGCAATGTTGCATATATCTCGCTATTCTATCGCTACTACAATAATCAGTATTTCTCAGAACTCTCCCGGTATATACCACCTCCTCTACGTAGGGTGCGTGGTACCTGTCTTGCAACACAATCCCACCCCTACTCTGTACAACTCTCCAAACCAAGAGTGGAACGTTATTTTCAGTCTTTCTTCTATTCAACAGCTGAGCTCTGGAACTCTCTCCCATAATCAGTCTTTCCCTCTTCCTATGAATTAAATTACTTCAAACTCCGTGTGTCTAGGCATTTTGACTCGAACGTCCCTCGATTTTGGCCCTGTCACTCTTTCAACTCTGTGGGAGGCACTCGCTACAGGCAGTTCTGTCTTTAGTCTCCCTCACTCACATAGAAAAACAAATATAACAAATAAAACTGATAAATTATATCCACACGAAGGAACATCGTATTATTTTTGTGATGACACAGAGAGGACGCAAGAGAGAATCGAAACTGTCCTGTTATCATAATGGGAAATATAGTGTTTCAGTCACGTGGGAATAATTTATCCATTTAAGAAATTACGGCACTGAATTTCTCCTAATTAGAGAATATATGTACCATTCAGCAAGTTTATGCTTATAGTTTAATTACCCCCGAAATTCATACCATATTATATTTTACATAATTATATGGAAATGCGTCCATTGTTATTCAAATTAAATACAGATAGGATTATTATTTTGTGGATAATTGCTGGGTGTGCCTACAGTGAGGTTGAGCGGGCTGTGTAAAGCTGGTATCACACGAGCGCCTTTTCACTCAATATTTATCCTCAACACTGGTCTGGCAGCTTCTGAGGTTAACATTTAAAATATTTGGGTTGCCTAAATTCGTCTATCACGAGTCTAGTTTCCGATACCAGTGCAAAATATTACAGAAATGTTCCCAGCAAAATGTTGGTCATCGAATGTTGACTATGAAAGTTCTCGTGTGATACCGGCTTAAGGGGGTCACCGTTTTTTAAAATCTTTCTCTCCTTTTCTCTTTCCCTGGCTTGTATCCATTCGGCCCCATTCTGCCAACTGTTTTAAGAAGGTTATCCCCCTCCAGGGGTCGATTTCTTCCTGGCGGGCGATAGCGAGCCAGCATTGTATGGAGAAATCCGCGAGACATTTTTCTATCGAAAAATGAACAAATTTAGCTTGCTGTCAAAACAAATATATATGTATATATATGCTGGCTCGCTACCGCTCGCCATGAAAACATTGACACCTGGATGGGGGTAAACGTCTTAAAACAGTAGGCTGAATGGGGCCGAATGGATACAAGCCAGGCAAAGAGAGAAAGGAGAGAAAGATTTAAAAAAACCGGTTACCCTCCCTTTTAGGTAGATTATCATGAGGCCTGTTTTGAATACGAGGACATTTCGCCCCCTTTTCCAGAATATGATTATTATTATTATTATTATTATACGACTTACCAGAATGTATGTTGCAGGATTAAGGGGAGACTGGCCTTTTTTTTTTTTTTTTTTTTCTATTAATTGTGTATTTCTTTATTTCTTAGCTTTCTTGCTAGACCTCCGTCAAGCTTAGAAAAACGCCGCCTAGCCTCCCCCCCCCCCCCCCCCCCCCTTCAAGATAAATTTGTAAATTTTTCGGTATAAAAATTTCTCGGCCGAAGGCCGATTCCTCTTAACATTCCAGGCTCACTATCGCTCGCCAGGAAATAATCGGCACCTACATGGCACGAAAGGTCTTAATATTGGCAAAGAAATGGGGCAAAAGGTCTGAAAATCGCCCACAAACTAATAGGGCTAAACATGAGGGAGAAGGGGGGGGGGGGGTCCAGAAAAACGGTCTGCCTCCCCTTAACCCTTTGAAAATGTTGCCCCGCATTATGACGGTTTATTCTGGCTTCGCATTATGATGACTTTGTTCAGTTTAGGAAGGAACTATGGTGTTTAGCCCCACTTGTTTTGAGATTTTAAGACGTTCGTTCCATTAGTTTGGCGATTTTAATACCTTTCACCCCATTTCATTGTCAATTTTAAGCCCTTTCGTGCCATTTAGGTGTCAATTTTTTCGTGACGACCGATAGCGAGCCTGAAATTTTAAGAGGTAGCGGCCTTCGGCCGGGAAATTTTTCTACCGAAAAATTTACAAATTTAGCTTTAAGGGGGGTCTAGGGGGTGTTTCTAAGCTTGATGGAGGTCTAGCAAGGAAACTAAGAAATATCGGAATAAACTAATTAATAGACAAAAAAAAAAAAAGTCAGTCTCCCCTTAATCGCAGTCATAACCAGGGGCAATAATTTGTCTTTATAATTAAGCCGTCGCCGGGAGGTGTATAGTGTTATTTATGGCCAGTCGCGGTAAAAGCCTTTCAGTTTGATTTATGAGGCGATAAATTGATTCCTCTTATAACCAACGGCGACGGTAAGGTAATATTTTAAACAAGTATTTGGAAGACGGACCAGGAAGATAATTCAATGGTGAATAACTATGATTTAAGGCAAAGTCAAGCAAGAGATTTCTCCCTCAGTGTACAGTATATATTGAATTATTTTTTGTATTTATTATTTTGTATATATTATAGATGTGAGGCTGGATGGGGAAATATTGGAACAAGTAGAGTGTTTTAAATATCTAGGAGGAACGATAAGCAGGAGTGGAGGTATGGAAATGGATGTAAAACAGAGTGTGTGAAGGAAGGAAGGTTTTCGGAGCAATGGGAAGTATGTGGAAGACGAGAAATCTCGGAGTGAAAGTAAAAAGTGCAATGTATCAAGGAATTGTTGTGCCAACAGTGATGTATGGGGCTGAGACATGGGCTCTGAAGGAAAAGGAGAGAAGAAAGCTGGATGTGATGGAGATGAGCTGCTTGAGGAGTATGTGTGGAATTACTCGTAGAGACAGATTGAGGAATGAAGAGATACGTAGGAGAGTGGGGCAGCAGTACAGGAAGCCAGAGTGGACAGAAGGGTGCTGAGCTGGTATGGTCATGTTGAACGAATGGAAGATGAAAGACCTACAAACAGAATAATGTGAGTCAGATACAAGGGGAGATAGAAGGGTAGGTAAACCCCCATTGAGATGGAGAGACTGTGTAAGACAAGCTTTGGATGATAGAGGAATGACAATAGATCAGGCAAAGGAAGTGGTAATAAACAGGAATGAATGGAGAATGCTTGTGAATAGATGAGTGAACACCTGGTAATTTGGGGGAAGGAGTCGGGCACAAGTTGGACTAGATAATAGTCCATCAGGCGCCTGGCCCGGGGAGACTATTTATATGAAGGGTGCGCCTGGAAGTGTGGTGGGCGGGCGGGCTTGTGGCTTCGGCTTCGCTGCATGTCTGCCTGCCGAGATTAGAACCTCTCTGGGTGGTCGGGGGCCAGGGGAGTGCTGGAGGGACCTTGGTGACCCTGGTCTCTGGGTCTTCTCCTGGATGACCTAGATGTGTGTGAATTTGTATTTTGTTTGTGTGTGTTCATTGTTTTCTGTTGTGTTTTGTGTTGTCCCTATTCTTGCTCTGTCTTGAGTCGGTCACTCCCCCCAAAAATAAATAAATAATACATAAATAAATAAATAAATAAATAAATAGGAAAAGTGGGTATTGGGCCTGAGTAAATAGATACATAGATAGATAGATATTTGTTAGGGTATTAGTAGCAGCACCTATTGCCAATGCATATGTTTTGGCATAACTTTCTTGACCTTAATAACATTTGTATGTTCTGAATAGACTTGAGATTTTAACATACGAGCGAATTTTGAAGAAAAAAATATATCTACCTGTATTATGTCCAGACAACGGTAGCTTATGTAGGGAATGTAATTTTTGTAAACACTATCTCATAAGCTGCCAGATCAGGTTTAGTGAGTTTAATGTCCGGAAGAAACGCTTGTGCTATTATAGTCTATTCGCTGTAGGTAGGCAAGAGATCCTGACCTCTATCCTCTGTAACTCAGAAAGGGCTAGAGCAAATTGGCATACATTTCCACAACTATTTCTCGACTGACTCTTCCCAAATGGTAGAAATATTAGCTCTATTATTCCAGTCGTGTTTGAGTTACAGAGTTTAGAGGTCATGATTCCTCGCCTACTTACAGCGAATAGACTTTAGTAAGGGATGTTCCTACTGACTTAATTAACACTATTTGGTGCAACGTCTTGGAGGTTATTATGGTGTTGTGTTGTATTATTATTGAGGGTTTGAATTGTTTTTGCCATTTTCGAACAATGTGTTTTTAGCTTACCCCGAGACTTGGAGAAACGCCTCTCCAAATCTTCAAACTAAAAAAAAAAAAAAATCCCCCAGACCCCCTTCAAGCTAAATGTGTACATTTTTCGGTAGAAAATTGTCCCGGCCAAAGGCCGGTTTCTCCCAAATTACAGGCTCGCTATCGCTCGCCCAGGAAAAATCGACACCTTATTGGGTTGAAGCATCATATAATCGCCAAACTAATGCGATGAAACGTCTCAAAATTTCCAAGCTAATGGAGTAAAAATGGGAGGATCTAAAATGGCCCACCCTGCACCAATAGGGTTAATGTACAGAAAATCATATTCATAAATTCGTGTCCTGATATATACTTCTATAGTTAGAAATAGGTCAAGTCCAGGAATGTTTATGAGTCGGCTAGAGACTATGGTATCAGAGTGTACCTATACGACTGGGTGAGTAGAGAGGTCCTGGAAGTAGAGAGGTCCTGGAGTAGAGAGGTCCTGGAACAAGCGAGACGTTTTGCAAGTAATCGATAAGCGAGGGGAGGAAGGGAGGAACAAATCTACCCTCCTCCCTCCCACAACTCGCTCACTCCCGACTGGCATATTATATCTACCTTAAGGAGCCCACCTCGCTTTTTTTGTTTATCTCTCTCTCCCTCTCTCTTTGGCTTGTATCCATTCGGCCCCGTTCAGCCTACTGTTTTAAGACGTTTACTCCCATCCAGGTGTCAATATTTTCCTGGTGAGCGGCAGTGAGCCAGCATATATATATATTTGTTTTGACAGCAAGCTAAATTTGTACATTTTTCCATAGAAAAATGTGAAGCAGGATTTTTCCATACAATGCTGGCTCGCTATCGCTCGCCAAGAAGAAATCGACACCAGGATGGGGATAAACGTCTGAAAACAGTTGGCTGAATGGGGCCGAATGGATACAAGCCAGGGAAAGAGAGAAAAGGAGAAAAAGATACAACAAAAGCCGGTGACGCCCCCTTAAGATATGGCTTTAAGTGTTATATTCATTCTGTACACCTAATTTATGGGTCATAACTCCTAACATATGCCTTGTGGCGCAATAATATGGATTGATAAGGCAGATATAAGGAATGTTGCATAATTCCTGCCATTCGTCCTCGCGCGTGCAACCCAGATGACGAGGGTGCGCGGGGGCTTAACCCCTTCTGTACCGGCGACGTCATTTTGTTATATTATGGCTGCATTTAGGTTATTTTTGTTATATTATGGCTGCATTTAGGTTATTTTTGTTATATTATGGCTGCATTTAGGTTATTTTTGTTATATTATGGCTACATTTAGGTTATTTTTGTTATATTATGGCTACATTTAGGTTATTTTTGTTATATTATGGCTACATTTAGGTTATTTTTGTTATATTATGGCTACATTTAGGTTATTTTTGTTATATTATGGCTACATTTAGGTTATTTTTGTTATATTATGGCTACATTTAGGTTATTTTTGTTATATTATGGCTACATTTAGGTTATTTTATGAAGCTTAAGAAGGAGGTATGGTGGCTAAAGGGATTAATTGATATAGTCTGTAGTCTTTCAATGAGTAGACGTCCTTCCTAAAGCTGAATAAAATCGTTTAATAGTAGTCAGAATAGAATGAAAAGTACATCACCGGTACAGAAGGGGTTAAATTCTTACCAACCCTGCAACTCCCGACCATGACCACAACACACATCCCATAATGTTTGTGTAAAATACATTATCAGTGTGATGTGTAGGTGTGATACCAACATGTTGATGTGCATTACATTACATTTTGCAAGGGTAAGATTTTTTATTTTTGTTTTAAGAATCTTGGTCACTATCATTGTTAGTACTCGAAAAATGCCATTGACTTGTCCTTAATAATTATATAATGGTCATTCCTCGACGACGCGCTTATAAATAGACCCATTAGACCTTAACCCTTTCACTGCGAGAGACCTTCCCGAACGCCATGGCAATTTACAGCAATTTACAGGTTTTTAAAGCCTCTTAAAAACTGTAAAATCGAGTGCGAGGGAGTGGGAGCGCGACAGGCCATACGGCCTTCTCCCAGCCAAGTGGCTGCGGCACTGAGGGCTTTGAGTCAGAGGCTCGCGAGATATACGGTGCTGCCAAAGGCAAATGTAGCGCGACATTAGCGATAATTGCTCATTTCATTCAGACACTTGCCTAATCAATCAGGAGTGCCTGAATGAGCCCTAATGTGGCGGAAACATGCCCGCAGCGCAAGTGTTAAGAACGTGAAAGTATAACATATATATTGCACAGCGCTTATATCCTCCTCCGGTGGGCCTTTTCTCACTAAATGATTTGTTTGGGCCTTAAAGCCTGGGCTCCGGAGGTGTGTCTGGATTGTTTGGTGAGACTGAGGTTTGTTTATACCAAAGTCGCTTCAAATTGACGTAACAGCTCCAAACTTACTTATAATTTTTTAGTTTTCAAGTTGTTCATTCTTGGGACATAATTATACCGTATAACCTTTTCGTAATGCATAAATGCTCGGAATTTCGGGGTGAGTATCCTAGGTTCGAAGCCTTGGAGTGCCACATGTATTTGTTGATTTCATTAATTGAGTTTAGAAGTAGAGTTGGTTGATGACAAAATATGAATTATTATTATTTATTTATTAACCATTCTACATCACCAAATCAATAGCCATTATTCTATTAGCAATCCCACTTATGGGCCGAGTTTGTGGTGGAGGTGGTGCGGCATTATTTATGGTCAGTCACGGTAAAAGCCTTTCAGTCTGTTTTATGAGGCGATAAATTGAGTCGACCAGAGGCGCTCCAGTGATAAAATAGAACGTGTACAGGTCAGGTGGCTATAGTTAAGGGGAGGTCTTTAGTTTGTTTCCTACTCCTCCAGCAATCTAAAATATTCACCCCCTTGACCCCCTTTCAATATAAATTTGTACATTTTTCGGAAGGCCGGTTACTCTTAAATTACAGGCTCGCTATCGCTCGCCAGGATAAAATCGACACCTAAATGGCACGAAAGGTCTTAAAATTGACAGAATGGGGCGTAAATTCTTAAAATTTCCAAACTAATGGGGCGAACGTCTTAAAATCTCAAAAGCAAGGGGGCTCTAGACATGAGGGAGAAAGGAGTCCAGACAAAAAATCCCTCGAGTGGAGATCTCCCCTTAACCCTTTGAGTACCAGCGACGTGCGTGCTATTATATGCTAGCTATATGGAGACGAGATTATGCAGCTTAGGAAGGATCTGTGGTCGTTACAAGGGTGGGTTGAGAATGTTGGACGCCTTATTATGGCTAGAGGTCCTTCCTAAGCTGAATAATATCGTCTAACAGTTGCCAGAATACGATATAAAAGACGTCACCGATACTGTACGGGTTAAGGGGAGATTTCCACTGTACGTTGAGGGTAGTATTTTTCTGGACCCCCTTTCTCCCTCGTGTTTAGCCCCACTGTGTTTTGAGATTTTAAGAAGTTCGCCCCATTAGTTTGGCAATTTTATGAACTTTCGCCCCATTTTTATTAATTTTAAGACTTTTCGTGCCGTTTAGGCGTCGATTTTTTCCTGGCGAGCGATAGTGAGCGTGCGCTATAAGAGGAATCGGCCTTCGACCAGGACATTTGTCTACCGAAAAATGTACAAATTTATCTTGAAAGGGGCTCAAGCGGGTGTGATTTTAAGCTTGATGGAGGGCTAGGGAACAAACTAAAAACCTCCCCTTAAGTAGGAGAGTGGATAGTTTTGGATAGAGGAAGAATAAGTTGAGAAATGGAAAGTACGGTCGCGCTAATAAGTCATGTCCCAGCTGTCATTACGTTTGGCTTGCTCTGTGCTGTAGTAATGTCTGTCAGATGTTGAATAGGGTGGGTAAGTGTAGGAACATGTTTGTATATTTCACTCGATAGGAAGAAATGAAGCTTAGATATTGCTGATACCAATTATGGATCAAAACATACTTGGTGCCGCGACGTCATTTATTAGCGCGACTGTACAGGTCAGGTGGTCATAGTAAAGTGGAAGAGTGGATAGTTTTGGATAGAGGAAGACTATGTTGAGAAATGGGAAGTACAGTCAAATATAAAAGTACTTGGGCTTAAGGGAGCCCACCTCGCTTGTTTTTCCCTTTCTCTCCCTCTCTCTTTGGATTGTATCCATTCGGCCCCATTCAGCCTACTGTTTTAAGACGTTTACCCCCATCCAGGTGTCAATATTTTCCTGGCGAGCGGTAGCGAGCCAGCATATATACAGTATACTGTATTTTTGTTTTGACAGCAAACTAAATTTGTACATTCTTCGATAGAAAAATTTCTCCGAAGCCGGAATTCTCCATACAATGCTGGGTCGCTATCGCTCGCCAGGAAAATATCACACCTGGATGGGGATAAACGTCTTAAAACAGTTGGCTGAATGGGGCCGAAATAAATTCATTGCCGCCGCCGAATGGATACAAGCCAAAGAGAGAGGGAGAGAAAAATAAAAAAAAAGCGAGGTGGGCTCCCTTAATTACATGGCCATTTCCCTAGGGTAGTGTTGCCTGATGGAAACTTTTGTCTAGTAATGTCTGTCTTTCCCTCTTCCTATGACTTAAATTGCTTCAAACTCCGTGTGTCCAGGCATTTTAGCTCGAACGTCCCTTGATTTCGGCCCTGTCACTCTTTGAAATCTGGGGGAGGCACTCTCTGCAGGCAGTTATGCCTTTTGTCTCCCTCATTCATATAGAAAAATAATGTACTTGTTTATTTATAGATTTGTGTTGTATTAAATTTTGTTTTGGAGGGGGTGGGGGGGGGGGGGGGGGGGGGGTGAGACTCTATGAATTTGTTTTCACTGACATTGGTAACTATAGTATTTTGGAGGTTGGAGCGCTTTGTCCAAATTATATACTGTATATCAACACATACAATAGCACTGGATATATCAAAGGCATTTGATAGAGTCTGGCATCAATCCTTATTGTCGAAGATGTCACACTACGGCCTTGCATCATTAGTTCCACTAATTTCTTCTTATCTTCATAACAGAAAAATACGTGTAATGGTAGATGGCCTTTATTCTCAATTTCACTCAATAAATGCTGGTGTTCCCCAGGGATCAGTTTTGGCCCCAACTCTGTTCCTCATTCATATCAATGATCTCATATCTACCACTCATATCCAATACATTCCTACGCAGATGACTCAACACTCCACAGTTCCTTCACATTTACCAATTCTTTCACCCAACCCGATCTTATAAATTAAAAAATAAACACTGCAATTTCTCTGAACCAGGACCTTTCTAGACTGAATGAATGGGGACAAAATAATCTAGTTTCCTTTAATGCACAGAAAACCAAGTACATTCAATTTTGTAACCGACAGAATCTCACTGACTCCCATATATTTTTTAATTATGTAAATATTCCCACTTCCCCTAGTATTGACATTCTCGGTGTAACATTAACTACTAACTTGAGCTGGACACATTATGTTAGAAGCATTGCTAAGAATGCCTCTAAAAAAACTGGGACTCCTGTACAGAGTTTGAGAATTCTTCACTGACGAGCAGTTGGCCGTAATATATAAAAGTCATGTGCGTTCTCAGATGGATTACTGTTCACCTCTGTGGAGTGGAAGTGGAGTGGTTGCATTGAGGCAGTTGGACAAAATTCAAAATAAAGCTATTAGATTAATCAATAACCCTGCAATCACACAGGACCTTCCTACATTATCCATACGAAGAAACGTTGCATCCCTTGCATTATTCTACAGATATTTTCACAGCAATTGTTCCGAGGAACTTGCTTCAATTGTGCCGCCTCTCCACATCTTTCCCCGTAGAACTAGGGCAGCTGAGAGCGCCCATGAATTTACACTTTCTCCTCCACAATGCAGAACTTCTGCTTATCAAAATTCATTTATCCCCAGAACTACTACTCTTTGGAATTCACTTCCCTCGAGTTGCTTTCCACAAATTTACAATCTACAACAGTTTAAATCCAGTTGTTACAAACATTTTATGAATGGAGGCTGCCTTTAGGCACATGGACCTTTTTTTTTTTATCTGTGTTATCTCCGTTCATTGTCTCTTTAACTTAAAAAAAAAAAAAAAAAAAAAAAATCTATTATTTGTGTGTCAGAATAGCCTATAAGACCCAATGGGAACCTTATAAAGGGTGGAGGGATTCTGTATCTTCATGCTGGTGCCTGTGGCAGACCCTTTTCAATTAATTTCCATTAGAGTTTTGAAACACACTGATTTTTGTCCCAAACTGTATACCGTGCTAGAGATGTCAAACTAGGCTCAAATGACTCGTCTGGACAAGTGAAACAAAGTATATGCAGACAATGTTTGGCTAATGTTGACCGATTGACTTATAAAGTCTATTGTAGTTTATCATCATGCTACAAATTGGGTAAGAAATGTTGCCAATTGTCCTATTTTGTTAAACTACAGGATCCAGTATAAGTCAAACGGTCAACATTACAGGATCCAGTATAAGTCAAACGGTCAACATTACAGGATCCAGTATAAGTCAAACGGTCAACATTACAGGATCCAGTATAAGTCAAACGGTCAACATTACAGGATCCAGTATAAGTCAAACGGTCAACATTACAGGATCCAGTATAAGTCAAACGGTCAACATTACAGGATCCAGTATAAGTCAAACGGTCAACATTACAGGATCCAGTATAAGTCAAACGGTCAACATTACAGGATCCAGTATAAGTCAAACGGTCAACGTTACAGGATCCAGTATAAGTCAAACGGTCAACATTACAGGATCCAGTATAAGTCAAACGGTCAACATTACAGGATCCAGTATAAGTCAAACGGTCAACATTAGTCAAACTTTGTCTGAATATAATTGGTTTCCCTTGTCCAGACAAGATTTTTTTCGGTAGAAAAATTTCCCGGCCGAAGGCCGATTCCTCTTAAAATTGCAGGCTCGCTATCGCTCGGCAGGAAATAATCGACACCTAAATGGCACGAAAGGTCTTAAAATTGACAACGAAATGGGGCGAAAGGTGTTAAAATCGCCAAACTAATGGGCCGAACGTCTTCTATTCTCAAAACTAGTGGGGCTAAATATTAGGGAGAAGGGGGTCCAGAAAAACGGTCTGCCTCCCCTTAAGTCGTGGCCATTGATCGGATCCACATTTAGAAAAGCTAAATCTAGAGGAAGACTCGGGATATATATATATATATATATATAGGTATAAACTCGTAGCTCAATTCATATTAAAATGCAAGATGATGCAGCCAGTTGTAATTTGCTATTCAGAATCCACGGAAGTTAAGGGAAGGTTTTTAGTTTGTTTCCTACTCCTCCAGCAATCTTAAAATTTCACCCCCTTGACCCCCTTTCAAGATAAATTTGTACATTTTTCGGTAGAAAAATGTCCCGGCCGAAGGCCGATTACTCTTAAATTACAGGCTCGCTATCGCTCGCCAGGATAAAATCGACACCTAAATGGCACGAAAGGTCTTAAAATTGACAGAATGGGGCGGAAATTCTTAAAAATCACCAAACTAATGGGGCAAACATTTTAAAATCTCAAAAGCAATGGGGCTAGACATGAGGGAGAAAGGGGTCAAGAAAAAAGTCCCTCATGTGGAAATCTCCCCTTAAGGGTTGGTCAAAGAGAGAGAGAGAGAGAGAGAGAGAGAGAGAGAGAGAGAGAGAGAGAGAGAGAGAGAGAGAGAGAGCCTGTGGTGCTATCTTCTGCTCACAACAAAAGTTACCTGGTTCGATTCCCGGGCAAGGAGGAACGGATGGACAGTCGCAAGGTCATTAAGGGAGGCAGTTGTTTTTTCGTGTCCTCCTCCTCCCTCATGTTTAGCCCTATTAGTTATGAGATTACAAGACATTCGCCCCATAAGTTTGGCGATTTTCAGACCTTTTGCCCCATTTCTTTGCCAATAATAAGATTTTTCATGCCATTTAGGTGTCGATTTTTTCCCTGGCGAGTGACAGCGAGCCTGTATTTGAAGAGGAATCGGCCTTCGGCTGGGACATTTTTCTACCGAAAAATTTACAAATTTATATCGAAGGGGGGTCTTGTGGGTGTCTTGTTAAGCTTGATAGAGGTTTATTGAGCCGAACCAGTAAATAATGCTGCACAATACCGTCTGAGCTCCCTTAAACCTTTCAGACTCCTATGACGAAGAGGTTGCCAGATTATCAATAAGAAATAGAGTTCTCTCTCTCTTATAATTACATCTCCAAAATTAGTTTTCTGCCCACAGCTAACTCAAAGACAACTGCAGAGGTTGAAGTAACTCAACTAAAGGGTTCTAAATACCCCTAATGGTAACAAAGGGTTTAAAGTATCCCTAATAGGCTCAAAATGGCGTCATATGCGTGAAAGGGTTTTGGCTATCCATTTGACTTTCGTTACTACTAGGCAAACATATGTGGTTGGAGTTTTACTATGATCACCTTAAGGGGAGGTTTCTAGTTTGTTTCCTACTCCTCCAGCAATCTTAAAATTTCACCCCCTTGACCCTCTTTCAAGATAAATTTGTACATTTTTCGGTAGAAAAATTTCCCGGCCGAAGGCCGGTTCCTCTTAAATTACAGGCTCGCTATCGCTCGCCAGGATAAAATCGACACCTAAATTGCACAAAAGGTCTTAAAATTGACAGAAATGGGGCGAAAGTTCTTAAAATCGCCAAACTAATGGGGCGAACGTCTTATAATATCAAAAGCAATGGGGCTAACTATGAGGGAGAAAGGGGTCAAGAAAAAAATCCCTCAAGTGGAGACCTCCCTTTAACTGTGTTGGTGGTGGTGTAATGGTTTAGATGCTTATGTTCTGAGTGTCGTGTCCTGAGTTCGAAACCCGGGAGGACCATATGCTTTCATTAGTTTATTCTTATGCATTGGGGTTGGTAATAGAGGGTTAATCTTAAGGGGAGATCTCCACTTGAGGGATTTTTTTCTTGACCCCTTTCTCCCTCATGTTTAGCCCCATTACTTTTGATATTATAAAACGTTTGCCCCATTAGTTTAGCGATTTTAAGAACTTTCACCCCATATTAAGACCTTTCGTGCAATTCAGGTGTCGATTTTATC
>CM064575.1:77724291-77726791 GCA_032716605.1 Paralithodes platypus | reverse complement strand
TAAAACAAAAAATATGAATACATGAATTAATAGACCAAACAAACGGCCTGCCTCCCCTTATTAACCATCACAATACCGACGCCTTCTATACAACCCACACGCAATCATACCTGCTGCACAGTCATGACCGTAAACATGACTTTGTGTACAATATGTAGTTATGTTGTTTCAGTGGGGGTGACACCTATATGTGTATTTAGTTCTGAAAATTAGTGGGTGTTTAAGGGGAGATTTCCACCTGGATGATTTTTTTCTGAACCTCTTTCTCCCTCATGTTTAGCCTCATTGCTTGTGCGATTTAAAGACGCTTGCCCCATTAGTTTGGCGATTTTAAGAACCCTCGCCCCATTTCTGTCAATTTTAAGACTATTCGTGCCATTTAGGTGTCGATTTTTTCCTGGCGAGCGATAGCGAGCCTGTAATTTAAGGGGCAGCGGCCTTCAGCCGGGACATTTTTCTACCGAAAAATGTACAAATTTATCTTGAAAGGGGGTCAAGGGGAGTAATTTTAACCTTGATGGAAGTCTAGGGAATCAACTAAAAACCTCCCCTTAACTTTAAATCGGAAGGACATGTGGAAGCGAGATGCACATCAATCGTTCTTAATTCCGTCTTGATAGTGGAATGCATAAATGCTCGGAATTTCGATGTGAGTATCCTGGGTTCGAGTCCTTGGAGTGCCACATGTATTTGTTGATTTCATTAATTGAGTTAAAAGGTAAAGTTGGTAGGACTCGGTTCCATAGGGATTGGGCCCATACGGGATAGGGCCCACGGGATTGGAACCTAAGCTAAGCTAAGCTCAGCTCAGCTCAGCTCAGCTCAGCTCAGCGGGCCCAATCCCGTGGTCACCGTAGGACCCATCACGAAAAATAACCGGTAAAATGTCAGCAAAGCGCTCCCAAAAAAATATAGAAGATGAAAGATGATCTCGGGAATAAATCCGCGGAACACGGTCTCTGGGATCCCGCACTCACCAAACATTCTACAAGTCGTTAAGGGACCCCACCTCGCTTGTTGTTCTCTTTCTCTCCCTCTCTCTCTTTGGCTTGTATCCATTCGGCCCCATTCAGCCTACTGTTTTAAGACGTTTACCCCCATCTAGGTGTCAATGTTTTCCTGGCGAGCGGTAGCGAGCCAGTATATATATTTTTGTTTTGACAGCAAGCTAAATTTGTACTTTTTCGATAGAAAAATGTCTCCGGCGAAGCCGGATTTCTTAATACAATGCTGGCTCGCTCTCGCTCGCCAGGAAGAAATCGACACCTGGATGGGGATAAACGTCTTAAAAAAGTTGGCTGAATGGGGCCGAATGGATACAAGCCAGGAAAAGAGAGAAAAGGAGAGAAAGATAAACAAAAGCCAGTGATCCCCCTTAACGTGTCTCCTTTTCTTCGGAGTTCTCGTTTTTACGGGTTTGTTTTGAAGCTGAGGGAGTTGCCGGCATATTGATGGGGGTGGAAGCGGCACTTGTGTTGGCTGAAGTGCTTGTTTGATTTACCGCCCCTATGAACAACTCGTGTGGGCATAATATGATGAGGCAAAACAAAACATAGACTTAAGCAAAATTGGTATACATTACCCGGTTGGATACAGATGAAGTAGAGGAAAGTGTTTGGGCAGCCTATCTTTATTTAACCCGCTGAGCCCCAGGCAATATAATGTAAATGTACAAACCAGGTCCGGCAGGTTGTCAAAAAAAAAAAAAAAAAAATCCAGGAAACACCTGGAATGGGTTAGAAATGAAGGAAAAAAAAAAAAAAAAAACGAACCCCTAGGTCATTAAGGGGTTCTACGGGGCGTCCGAAAACGATCCCTTAGGTCATTAAGGGGTTCTACGGGGCGTCCGAAAACGATCCCTTAGGTCATTAAGGGGTTCTACGGGGCGTCCGAAAATCTGAATTAACATGAGGAAAAGGGTAGGCAAAAACAAGTTTTTGCGCGCTCACGTGCACGCGGCTGAACTTTCAGGGTTTTCAACCATCGGTATTGTTGCATGGGATACTTACGCAGTTCCCATACAAATCTGAGCCCTCTAGGTGCCATAGGACCGGAGTAATTAACCGCGACGCACCCTATGCACGCTGGGGTTTAGCGTTATACATACATTGCCACGCATCACATGCGTCGCTGGGGTCCAGTGGGTTAACCACTTTCAAAAATTGAGTTTGTAGTTTTATGGTAAATTAATGTTTGAAATAGGCCAAATTCCCCTTTTTTTTTTTTTTTTTTTTTTTTTTGGGGTGGGGGGGGATTTAAGACTGAGCCAGAATAGGAACAACACAATCTAAAACAATGAACACACAAAAGCCATCTACAGATTCCCACACATCTAGGTCATCCAGGGGAACACATCCTATCCCACACATCTAGGTCATCCAGGGGAAACACATCCTATCCCAGCCACGTCTCTACTCCATCATCTATCCACAACTTTACGTGCAATTGACCACTTGCGAGTTTCTGGCTATAAGGAAATTGGAGCTGTAAACATCAATAA
>CM064575.1:77648950-77724191 GCA_032716605.1 Paralithodes platypus | reverse complement strand
CCTAAATAGGGTTGTTTCCGTGCTCATTTGCATGCCTAATCCTGAAATAAGGTAATTTCCTTACATAATTCCCTGTGTAGCGAGGCAGAAGAGGGGGAGGAAGTTAGAATACAGTTAAGTACACCCTCGGTGGTCGTGGGGAGCGGTCATAAGGTTACTACGCTCGTCCCACCGCTCAGCTCTCTCTCTCAGAAACATTACGTGCTGAAAATGGTGCTCGACAGATGTCGTGCACCGACACATAGTCCAAATTTATTTTACTCGACATATGTCGCGCGCCGCCAATAAGGGGTTAAGGGCACTTTCTATTAAATAATTAATTTAGATATTAGACTTGCGTAATTAAAATCAGTAATGTGCTCTACTAATTGTGAATTATTAATGGATTCTTTAAATTATTGTAGTATACACATTGTAAACAAAAACTGTTAATATTTATCGGGACTTTGCAATTTATAGGTCCATTGAATTATGTTGTGTGACTTAACTCATTCTCAGACCAGTTTTATTTCCATGTGTGTCCTTCACGAGAATCTTTAGTGAAACAGGACATGAGATTCTTGCAAGTTAGTAAGAAAAACAAAAAAACGTCAGATATTGCCAAAGTCTCCAGCTCCTCCTCATGCTCGTGTGGAATACTGTTAAGGGAACCCACCTCGCTTTTTTTTCTTTTTCTCCCTCTCTCTTTGGTTTGTATTAATTTGGCCCTATTCAGCCTACTGTTTTAAGACGTTTACCCCCATCCAGGTGTCAATATTTTCCTGGCGAGCGGTAGCGAGCCAGCATATATATATATATATATTTGTTTTGACAGCAAGCTAAATTTGTACATTTTTCGATAGAAAAATGTCTCCGACGAAGCCGGATTTCTCCATACAATGCTGGCTCGCTATCGCTCGCCAGGAAGCAATCGACACCTGGATGGGGATAAACGTCTTAAAACAGTTGGCTGAATGGGGCCGAATGAACACAAGCCAGAGAAAAGGAGAGAAACATAAAAAAAACGGCGACTCCCCTTAAGAAATACGGTTCCGAAAGGGGATACAAATACGGTCATATACTGTATATATATCCAACATACTGTCATATATATCCAACATACTTTGCACTTTTTGTTATTTGATATGCTCGAAAAAACTGTACAAAAACATTACCTTGAATATTGTGATTATGGAACACTAACTGGTCATGGTAACATTTTCAGTGGATCCAAGATATGTGGGGTTTGGGTGTAATCAAATGTTGACCAGAAGTTAAGGGGAGGTTTTTAGTTTGTTTTCTACTCCTCCAGCAATCTTAAAATTTCACCCCCTTGACCCTCTTTCAAGATAAATTTGTACATTTTTCGGTAGAAAAATGTCCCGGCTGAAAGCCGGTTCCTCTTATATTACAGGCTCGCTATCGCTCGCCAGGATAAAATCGACACCTAAATGGCACGAAAGGTCTTAAAATTGACAGAAATGGGGCGAAAGTTCTTAAAATCGTCCAAATAATGGGGCGAACGTCTTAAAATCTCAAAAGCAATGGGCTAGACATGAGGGAGAAAGGGGCCAAAAAAAAAGTCCCTCAAGTGGAAATCCCCCCTTAATGGCATCCTTACAGGTGTCAGACAAAAGGGCCCATCACTTCTCGTCGAAATCCATGAGTTTGTGTTCGAGATATTAATTGAAAAGACAAACAGACATACAGGCACACATAAGGTAATTCACAAAGACAAACAGACATACAGACACATAAGGTCATTCACAAAGACAAACAGACATACAGACACACATAAGGTCATTCACAAAGACAAACAGACATACAGACACACATAAGGTCATTCACAAAGACAAACAGACATACAGACACACATAAGGTCATTCACAAAGATCTCCTCATTGCGAAATAGTAATGGCTTCTGAACAAAAATAAAAATAAATGTTATACATATTTTGTTATAGTTTGCTATATTAAAAGCAGTTCATTGACTTAAGGGGAGGTATTTAGTTTGTTCCCTAGACCTCCTTCAAGCTTAAAATTACACCCCCTTGAGTCCCTTTCAAGATAAATTTGTACATTTTTCGGTAGAAAAATGTCCCGGCCGAAGGCCGCTTCCTCTTAAATTACAGGCTCGCTATCGCTCGCCAGGATAAAATCGACACCTGAATTGCACGAAAGGTCTTAATATGGGGTGAAAGTTCTTAAAATCGCTAAACTAATGGGGCAAACTTTTTATAATATCAAAAGCAATGGGGCTAAACATGAGGGAGAAAGGGGTCAAGAAAAAAATCCCTCGAGTGGAGACCTCCCCTTAAGCATAAATGTTGCCCTATTAATTAAGTGGAGTTCAAGACTAGACAGCACCGAACACCGTGTTATTAAGTGGAGTTCAAGACTAGACAGCACCGAACACCGTGTTATTAAGTGGAGTTCAAGACTAGACAGCACCGAACACCGTGTTATTAAGTGGAGTTCAAGACTAGACAGCACCGAACACCGTGTTATTAAGTGGAGTTCAAGACTAGACAGCACCGAACACCGTGTTATTAAGTGGAGTTCAAGACTAGACAGCACCGAACACCGTGTTATTAAGTGGAGTTCAAGACTAGACAGCACCGAACACCGTGTTATTAAGTGGAGTTCAAGACTAGACAGCACCGAACACCGTGTTATTAAGTGGAGTTCAAGACTAGACAGCACCGAACACCGTGTTATTAAGTGGAGTTCAAGACTAGACAGCACCGAACACCGTGTTATTAAGTGGAGTTCAAGACTAGACAGCACCGAACACCGTGTTATTAAGTGGAGTTCAAGACTAGACAGCACCGAACACCGTGTTATTAAGTGGAGTTCAAGACTAGACAGCACCGAACACCGTGTTATTAAGTGGAGTTCAAGACTAGACAGCACCGAACACCGTGTTATTAAGTGGAGTTCAAGACTAGACAGCACCGAACACCGTGTTATTAAGTGGAGTTCAAGACTAGACAGCACCGAACACCGTGTTATTAAGTGGAGTTCAAGACTAGACAGCACCGAACACCGTGTTATTCCGCCCAATAGCATTGTAGATCATATATTAACCCCTTGAAGCTCTGCCACGTTTTAGCAGTTAATTTGGGCTATCATTAGACGATTTGATGCAGTTTATGGAAGGATCTGTGGGTATTAAAAGGGTACATACTATCTCCATCAACCCTTTGACTTCCGTATACCGTTACTAATCTGCATAAAATCTTCTAATAGTAGCCAAAAAACAGAAGAGAAACGCGTATTAGAGCTTGAAAGGGTTAACATATGGAGCTCAACGACCCTACACCTTTGACGTGGGATAATTTCAGGTACAAAATAAAGTTACTTAATCTCGTCAAACTTATTTCACTCTATTTCGAGATCGTGATCAAATAGAAAGACAGACCCCACACATACATATAGAAAGACAGACCCCACACATACGTATAGAAAGACAGACCCCACACATACATATAGAAAGACAGACCTCACACATACATATAGAAAGACAGACCCCACACATACATATAGAAAGACAGACCCCACACATACATATAGAAAGACAGACCCCACACATACATATAGAAAGACAGACCCCACACATACATATAGAAAGACAGACCCCACACATACATATAGAAAGACAGACCCCACACATACATATAGAAAGACAGACCCCACACATACATATAGAAAGACAGATCCCACACATACATATAGAAAGACAGACCCCACACATACATATAGAAAGACAGACCCCACACATACATATAGAAAGACAGACACCACACATACATATAGAAAGACAGACCCCACACATACATATAGAAAGACAGACCCCACACATACATATAGAAAGACAGACCCCACACATACATATAGAAAGACAGACCACACATACATATAGAAAGACAGACCCCACACATACATATATACAAGTACAGTGCCCGTACAATTGATTGCAAAAACTAATGAGACATGAAAGTCTCTGTCTTCCCTTCTTGCTGGAAGTTTGCTCTCATTCAACCTGTCCCAAAGAAGGGTGACCGCTCTCAACCGTCCAATTATCTTCCAATTGCTCTCATCTCTTGTATCTCTAAAGTTTTTGAACTATTCTTGCTTCCAAATTTCTTAAGAATTTCTCTTCCCATAATCTACTCTTAGATCGCCAGTATAGCTTCCTTAAGGGTCGCTCTACTGGTGATCTTCTTTCATATCTTATTAACTCTTGGTCATCCTCCTTTCCGGACTTCGTTCTTCGGTTTCTATCCCTCCATCTGTGCCTTTGTCTCTAATTTCCTTTCCGGCCGTTCCATAGCTGCGGTTGTGGATGCCCATCGCTCACTTCCTCATCCTATCAACTCCGGTGTTCCTCAGGGCTCTGTCCTATCTCCCATTCTCTTTCTAATTTTCATAAATGATCTTCTCAACTGTACCTCCAGTCCCATCCATTTATACACAGACGACTCTACCTTACACTACTCAATTAGTTTTCCAGAACGCCCCAGCCAGCAATCCCTCAAAAACAAACTTAATAAAGCCATACAACTCTTATATTCTGATCTAACTTTTATTTCCAATTTGGGCAGAGAAAACCTTGTTGCCTTTAATGCTTCCAAAACCCAATTTCTCCATCTATCTACCCATTCGGAACTCCCAGAGGACTATCCCTTATCTTTCAACAATACAAAAATCAATCCTTCATATTCTCTCAATATTCTTGGTGTCTCTTTTTCTTCTGCTCTCACTTGGAAGGACCATATTACCAGTCTTGCTAAGGCAGCCTCCCAGAAGTTGGGTGTGCTCAATCGCCTCCAGGGGTTCCTTACCCCTGCACAGCTTCTTGCTCTGTACAGGGGCACAGTGTGTCCATGTATTGAGTATTCTTCATATGTGTGGGGAGGATCCTCTCACACCGCACTTCTAGACAGAGTAGAAAAGAAAGCCTTCCATCTCATGAACTCGCATCCTCTCACCAATTATCTGCAGTCTCTTTCTCTTCGCTGCAATGTTGCATATATCTCGCTATTCTATCGCTACTACAATAATCAGTATTCCTCAGAGCTCTCCGGGTGTATACCACCTCCTGTACGTAGGGTGCGTGGTACCTGTCTTGCAACACAATCCCACCCCTACTCTGTACAACTCTCCAAACCAAGAGTGGAACGTTATTTTCAGTCTTTCTTCTATTCAACAGCTGAGCTTTGGAACTCTCTCCCATAATTAGTCTTTCCCTCTTCCTATGAATTAAATTACTTCAAACTCCGTGTGTCCAGGCATTTTGACTCGAACATCCCTTGATTTTGGCCCTGTCACTCTTTCAACTCTGTGGGAGGCACTCGCTACAGTCAGTTCTGTCTTTTGTCTCCCTCACTCACATAGAAAAACAAATATAACAAATAAAACTGATAAATTATATCCACACGAAGGAACATCGTATTATTTTTGTGATGACACAGAGAGGACGCAAGAGAGAATCGAAACTGTCCTGTTATCATAATGGAAAATATAGTGTTTCAGTCACGTGGGTATAATTTATCCATTTAAGAAATTACGGCACTGAATTTCTCCTAATTAGAGAATATATGTACCATTCAGCAAGTTTATGCTTATAGTTTAATTACCCCCGAAATTCATACCATATTATATTTTACATAATTATATGGAAATGCGTCCATTGTTATTCAAATTAAATACAGATAGGATTATTATTTTGTGGATAATTGCTGGGTGTGCCTACAGTGAGGTTGAGCGGGCTGTGTAAAGCTGGTATCACACGAGCGCCTCTTCACTCAACATTTCTCCTCAACACTGGTCTGGCAGCTTATGAGGTTAACATTTAATTAATTTGGGTTGCCTAAATTCATCTATCACGAGTCTAGTTTCCGATACCAGTGCAAAATACTCCAGAAATGTTGCCAGAAATATTTTGATCATCGAATGTTGACTATAATAGTTCTCGTGTGATACCGGCTTAAGGGGGGGTCACCGTTTTTTTTATCTTTCTCTCCTTTTCTCTCTTTCCCTAGCTTGTATCCATTCGGCCCCATTCTGCCAACTGTTTTAAGACGTTTATCCCCATCCAGGTGTCGATTTCTTCCTGGCGAGCGATAGCGAGCCAGCATTGTATGGAGAAATCCGCGAGACATTTTTCTATCGAAAAATGAACAAATTTAGCTTGCTGTCAAAACAAATATATATGTATATATATGCTAGCTCGCTACCGCTCGCCATGAAAACATTGACACCTGGATGGGGGTAAACGTCTTAAAACAGTAGGCTGAATGGGGCCGAATGGATACAAGCCAGGCAAAGAGAGAAAAGGAGAGAAAGATTTAAAAAAAACGGTGACCCTCCCTTTAAGGTAGATTATCATGAGCTCTGTTTTGAATACGAGGACATTTCGCCCCCTTTTCCAGAATATGATTATTATTATTATTATTATTATTATACGACTTACCAGAATGTATGTTGCAGGATTAAGGGGAGACTGGCCTTTTTTTTTTTTTTTTTTTCTATTAATTGTGTATTTCTTTATTTCTTAGCTTTCTTGCTAGACCTCCGTCAAGCTTAGAAAAACGCCGCCTAGCCTCCCCCCCCCCCCCCCCCTTCAAGATAAATTTGTAAATTTTTCGGTAGAAAAATGTCCCGGCCGATGGCAGCTTCCTCTTAAAATTTCAGGCTCGCTATCGCTCGCCAGGAAATAATCGACACCTACATGGCACGAAAGGTCTTAATATTGGCAAAGAAATGGGGCAAAAGGTCTGAAAATCGCCCACAAACTAATAGGGCTAAACATGAGGGAGAAGGGGGGGGGGGGGTCCAGAAAAACGGTCTGCCTCCCCTTAACCCTTTGAAAATGTTGCCCCGCATTATGACGGTTTATTCTGGCTCGCATTATGATGACTTTGTTCAGTTTAGGAAGGAACTATGGTGTTTAGCCCCACTTGTTTTGAGATTTTAAGACGTTCGTTCCATTAGTTTGGCGATTTTAATACCTTTCACCCCATTTCATTGTCAATTTTAAGCCCTTTCGTGCCATTTAGGTGTCAATTTTTTCGTGACGACCGATAGCGAGCCTGAAATTTTAAGAGGTAGCGGCCTTCGGCCGGGAAATTTTTCTACCGAAAAATTTACAAATTTAGCTTTAAGGGGGGTCTAGGGGGTGTTTCTAAGCTTGATGGAGGTCTAGCAAGGAAACTAAGAAATATCGGAATAAACTAATTAATAGACAAAAAAAAAAAAAGTCAGTCTCCCCTTAATCGCAGTCATAACCAGGGGCAATAATTTGTCTTTATAATTAAGCCGTCGCCGGGAGGTGTATAGTGTTATTTATGGCCAGTCGCGGTAAAAGCCTTTCAGTTTGATTTATGAGGCGATAAATTGATTCCTCTTATAACCAACGGCGACGGTAAGGTAATATTTTAAACAAGTATTTGGAAGACGGACCAGGAAGATAATTCAATGGTGAATAACTATGATTTAAGGCAAAGTCAAGCAAGAGATTTCTCCCTCAGTGTACAGTATATATTGAATTATTTTTTGTATTTATTATTTTGTATATATTATAGATGTGAGGCTGGATGGGGAAATATTGGAACAAGTAGAGTGTTTTAAATATCTAGGAGGAACGATAAGCAGGAGTGGAGGTATGGAAATGGATGTAAAACAGAGTGTGTGAAGGAAGGAAGGTTTTCGGAGCAATGGGAAGTATGTGGAAGACGAGAAATCTCGGAGTGAAAGTAAAAAGTGCAATGTATCAAGGAATTGTTGTGCCAACAGTGATGTATGGGGCTGAGACATGGGCTCTGAAGGAAAAGGAGAGAAGAAAGCTGGATGTGATGGAGATGAGCTGCTTGAGGAGTATGTGTGGAATTACTCGTAGAGACAGATTGAGGAATGAAGAGATACGTAGGAGAGTGGGGCAGCAGTACAGGAAGCCAGAGTGGACAGAAGGGTGCTGAGCTGGTATGGTCATGTTGAACGAATGGAAGATGAAAGACCTACAAACAGAATAATGTGAGTCAGATACAAGGGGAGATAGAAGGGTAGGTAAACCCCCATTGAGATGGAGAGACTGTGTAAGACAAGCTTTGGATGATAGAGGAATGACAATAGATCAGGCAAAGGAAGTGGTAATAAACAGGAATGAATGGAGAATGCTTGTGAATAGATGAGTGAACACCTGGTAATTTGGGGGAAGGAGTCGGGCACAAGTTGGACTAGATAATAGTCCATCAGGCGCCTGGCCCGGGGAGACTATTTATATGAAGGGTGCGCCTGGAAGTGTGGTGGGCGGGCGGGCTTGTGGCTTCGGCTTCGCTGCATGTCTGCCTGCCGAGATTAGAACCTCTCTGGGTGGTCGGGGGCCAGGGGAGTGCTGGAGGGACCTTGGTGACCCTGGTCTCTGGGTCTTCTCCTGGATGACCTAGATGTGTGTGAATTTGTATTTTGTTTGTGTGTTCATTGTTTTCTGTTGTGTTTTGTGTTGTCCCTATTCTTGCTCTGTCTTGAGTCGGTCACCCCCCCCCAAAAAAAAATAAATAATACATAAATAAATAAATAAATAAATAAATAGGAAAAGTGGGTATTGGGCCTGAGTAAATAGATACATAGATAGATAGATATTTGTTAGGGTATTAGTAGCAGCACCTATTGCCAATGCATATGTTTTGGCATAACTTTCTTGACCTTAATAACATTTGTATGTTCTGAATAGACTTGAGATTTTAACATACGAGCGAATTTTGAAGAAAAAAATATATCTACCTGTATTATGTCCAGACAACGGTAGCTTATGTAGGGAATGTAATTTTTGTAAACACTATCTCATAAGCTGCCAGATCAGGTTTAGTGAGTTTAATGTCCGGAAGAAACGCTTGTGCTATTATAGTCTATTCGCTGTAGGTAGGCAAGAGATCCTGACCTCTATCCTCTGTAACTCAGAAAGGGCTAGAGCAAATTGGCATACATTTCCACAACTATTTCTCGACTGACTCTTCCCAAATGGTAGAAATATTAGCTCTATTATTCCAGTCGTGTTTGAGTTACAGAGTTTAGAGGTCATGATTCCTCGCCTACTTACAGCGAATAGACTTTAGTAAGGGATGTTCCTACTGACTTAATTAACACTATTTGGTGCAACGTCTTGGAGGTTATTATGGTGTTGTGTTGTATTATTATTGAGGGTTTGAATTGTTTTTGCCATTTTCGAACAATGTGTTTTTAGCTTACCCCGAGACTTGGTGAAACGCCTCTCCAAATCTTCAAACTAAAAAAAAAAAAAAATCCCCCAGACCCCCTTCAAGCTAAATGTGTACATTTTTCGGTAGAAAATTGTCCCGGCCAAAGGCCGGTTTCTCCCAAATTACAGGCTCGCTATCGCTCGCCCAGGAAAAATCGACACCTTATTGGGTTGAAGCATCATATAATCGCCAAACTAATGAGAGGAAACGTCTCAAAATTTCCAAGCTAATGGAGTAAAAATGGGAGGATCTAAAATGGCCCGCCCTGCACCAATAGGGTTAAGGGGAGATTTCCACTTGAGGGATATTTTTCTTGACTCCTTTCTCCCTCATGTTTAGCCCCATTGCTTTTGATATTATAAAACGATCGCCCCATTAGTTTGGCGATTTTAAGAATGTTCACTCCCATTTTAAGACGTTTCGTGCCATTCAGGTGTCGATTTTATCCTGGCGAGCGATAGCGAGCCTGTAACTGAAGAGGAAACGGCCTTCGGCCGGGAAATTTTTCTACCGAAAAATGTACAAATTGATTTTGAAAGGGGGTCAAGGGGGTGACATCTTAAGATTGCTGGAGGAGTAGGAAACAAACTAGAAAGTCATATTCATAAATTCGTGTCCAGAGATATACTTCTATAGTTAGAAATATGTCAAGTCCAGGAATGTTTATGAGTGGGCTAGAGACTATGGTATCCGAGTGTACCTATACGACTGGGTGAGTTGAGAGGTCCTGGAAGTAGGGAGGTCCTGGAGTAGAGAGGTCCTGGAGTAGAGAGGTCCTGGAAGTAGAGAGGTCCTGGAGTAGAGAGGTCCTGGAACAAGCGAGACGTTTTGCAAGTAATCGATAAGCGAGGGGAGGAAGGGAGGAACAAATCTACCCTCCTCCCTCCCACAACTCGCTCACTCCCGACTGGCATATTATATACCTTAAGGAGCCCACCTCGCTTTTTTTGTTTATCTCTCTCTCCCTCTCTCTTTGGCTTGTATCCATTCGGCCCCGTTCAGCCTACTGTTTTAAGACGTTTACTCCCATCCAGGTGTCAATATTTTCCTGGTGAGCGGCAGTGAGCCAGCATATACAGTATATATATTTGTTTTGACAGCAAGCTAAATTTGTACATTTTTCCATAGAAAAATGTGAAGCAGGATTTTTCCATACAATGCTGGCTCGCTATCGCTCGCCAAGAAGAAATCGACACCAGGATGGGGATAAACGTCTGAAAACAGTTGGCTGAATGGGGCCGAATGGATACAAGCCAGGGAAAGAGAGAAAAGGAGAAAAAGATACAACAAAAGCCGGTGACGCCCCCTTAAGATATGGCTTTAAGTGTTATATTCATTCTGTACACCTAATTTATGGGTCATAACTCCTAACATATGCCTTGTGGCGCAATAATATGGATTGATAAGGCAGATATAAGGAATGTTGCATAATTCCTGCCATTCGTCCTCGCGCGTGCAACCCAGATGACGAGGGTGCGCGGGGGCTTAACCCCTTCTGTACCGGCGACGTCATTTTTGTTATATTATGGCTGCATTTAGGTTATTTTTGTTATATTATGGCTACATTTAGGTTATTTTTGTTATATTATGGCTACATTTAGGTTATTTTTGTTATATTATGGCTACATTTAGGTTATTTTTGTTATATTATGGCTACATTTAGGTTATTTTTGTTATATTATGGCTACATTTAGGTTATTTTTGTTATATTATGGCTACATTTAGGTTATTTTTGTTATATTATGGCTACATTTAGGTTATTTTTGTTATATTATGGCTACATTTAGGTCATTTTTGTTATATTATGGCTACATTTAGGTTATTTTATAAAGCTTAAGAAGGAGGTATGGTGGCTAAAGGGATTAATTGAGATAGTCTGTAGTCTTTCAATGAGTAGACGTTCTTCCTAAGCTGTACAAAATCGTTTAATAGTAGTCAGAATAGAATGAAAAGTACATCACCGGTACAGAAGGGGTTAAATTCTTACCAACCCTGTAACTCCCGACCATGACCACAACACACACCCCATAATGTTTGTGTAAAATACATTATCAGTGTGATGTGTAGGTGTGATACCAACATGTTGATGTGCATTACATTACATTTTGCAAGGGTAAGATTTTTTGTTTTTGTTTTAAGAATCTTGGTCACTATCATTGTTAGTACTCGAAAAATGCCATTGACTTGTCCTTAATAATTATATAATATTGGTCATTCCTCAACGACGCGCTTATAAATAGACCCATTAGACCTTAACCCTTTCACTGCGAGAGACCTTCCCGAACGCCATGGCAATTTACAGCAATTTACAGGTTTTTAAAGCCTCTTAAAAACTGTAAAATCGAGTGCGAGGGAGTGGGAGCGCGACAGGCCATACGGCCTTCTCCCAGCCAAGTGGCTGCGGCACTGAGGGCTTTGAGTCAGAGGCTCGCGAGATATACGGTGCTGCCAAAGGCAAATGTAGCGCGACATTAGCGATAATTGCTCATTTCATTCAGACACTTGCCTAATCAATCAGGAGTGCCTGAATGAGCCCTAATGTGGCGGAAACATGCCCGCAGCGCAAGTGTTAAGAACGTGAAAGTATAACATATATATTGCACAGCGCTTATATCCTCCTCCGGTGGGCCTTTTCTCACTAAATGATTTGTTTGGGCCTTAAAGCCTGGGCTCCGGAGGTGTGTCTGGATTGTTTGGTGAGACGGAGGTTTGTTTATACCAAAGTCGCTTCAAATTGACGTAACCGCTCCAAACTTACTTATAATTTTTTAGTTTTCAAGTTGTTCATTCTTGGGACATATACCGTATAACCTTTTCGTAATGCATAAATGCTCGGAATTTCGGTGTGAGTATCCTAGGTTCGAAGCCTTGGAGTGCCACATGTATTTGTTGATTTCATTAATTGAGTTTAGAAGTAGAGTTGGTTGATGACAAAATATGAATTATTATTATTTATTTATTAACCAAATCAATAGCCATTATTCTATTAGCAATCCCACTTATGGGCCGAGTTTGTGGTGGAGGTGGTGCGGCATTATTTATGGTCAGTCACGGTAAAAGCCTTTCAGTCTGTTTTATGAGGCGATAAATTGAGTCGACCAGAGGCGCTCCAGTGATAAAATAGAACGTGTACAGGTCAGGTGGCTATAGTTAAGGGGAGGTCTTTAGTTTGTTTCCTACTCCTCCAGCAATCTAAAATATTCACCCCCTTGACCCCCTTTCAATATAAATTTGTACATTTTTCGGAAGGCCGGTTACTCTTAAATTACAGGCTCGCTATCGCTCGCCAGGATAAAATCGACACCTAAATGGCACGAAAGGTCTTAAAATTGACAGAATGGGGCGTAAATTCTTAAAATTGCCAAACTAATGGGGCGAACGTCTTAAAATCTCAAAAGCAAGGGGGCTCTAGACATGAGGGAGAAAGGAGTCCAGAAAAAAATCCCTCAAGTGGAAATCTCCCCTTAACCCTTTGAGTACCAGCGACGTGCGTGCTATTATATGCTAGCTATATGGAGACGAGATTATGCAGCTTAGGAAGGATCTGTGGTCGTTACAAGGGTGGGTTGAGAATGTTTGACGCCTTATTATGGCTAGAGGTCCTTCCTAAGCTGAATAATATCGTCTAACAGTTGCCAGAATACGATATAAAAGACGTTACCGGTACTGTACGGGTTAAGGGGAGATTTCCCCTGTACGGGTTAAGGGGAGTATTTTTCTGGACCCCCTTTCTCCCTCGTGTTTAGCCCCACTGTTTTTGAGATTTTAAGAAGTTCGCCTCATTAGTTTGGCAATTTTATGAACTTTCGCCCCATTTTTGTTAATTTTAAGACCTTTCGTGCCATTTAGGCGTCGATTTTTTCCTGGCGAGCGATAGCGAGCCTGCAGTATAAGAGGAATCGGCCTTCGGCCGGGACATTTTTCTACCGAAAAATGTACAAATTTATCTTGAAAGGGGCTCAAGGGGGTGTAATTTTAAGCTTGATGGAGGTCTAGAGAACAAACTAAAAACCTCCCCTTAAGTAGGAGAGTGGATAGTTTTGGATAGAGGAAGAATAAGTTGAGAAATGGAAAGTACGGTCGCGCTAATAAGTCATGTCCCAGCTGTCATTACGTTTGGCTTGCTCTGTGCTGTAGTAATGTCTGTCAGATGTTGAATAGGGTGGGTAAGTGTAGGAACATGTTTGTATATTTCACTCGATAGGAAGAAATGAAGCTTAGATAGTGCTGATACCAATTATGGATCAAAACATACTTGGTGCCGCGACGTCATTTATTAGCGCGACTGTACAGGTCAGGTGGTCATAGTAAAGTAGAAGAGTGGATAGTTTTGGATAGAGGAAGAATATGTTGAGAAATGGGAAGTACAGTCAAATATAAAAGTACTTGGGCTTAAGGGAGCCCACCTCGCTTGTTTTTCCCTTTATCTCCCTCTCTCTCTTTGGATTGTATCCATTCGGCCCCATTCAGCCTACTGTTTTAAGACGTTTACCCCCATCCAGGTGTCAATATTTTCCTGGCGAGCGGTAGCGAGCCAGCATATATACAGTATACTGTATTTTTGTTTTGACAGCAAACTAAATTTGTACATTCTTCGATAGAAAAATTTCTCCGAAGCCGGAATTCTCCATACAATGCTGGCTCGCTATCGCTCGCCAGGAAAATATCACACCTGGATGGGGATAAACGTCTTAAAACAGTTGGCTGAATGGGGCCGAAATAAATTCATTGCCGCCGCCGAATGGATACAAGCCAAAGAGAGAGGGAGAGAAAAATAAAAAAAAAAGCGAGGTGGGCTCCCTTAATTACATGGCCATTTCCCTAGGGTAGTGTTGCCTGATGGAAACTTTTGTAAAGTAGTTATGTCTGTCTTTCCCTCTTCCTATGACTTAAATTGCTTCAAACTCCGTGTGTCCAGGCATTTTAGCTCGAACGTCCTTTGATTTCGGCCCTGTCACTCTCTGAAATCTGCGGGAGGCACTCGCTGCAGGCAGTTATGCCTTTTGTCTCCCTCATTCACATAGAAAAAAAAAATTACTTGTTTATTTATAGATTTGTGTTGCATTAAATTTTGTTTTTGAGAGGGTTGGGAGGGGAGGGTGGGGGGGGGGGGGAGACTCCATGAATTTGTTTTCACTGACATTGGTAACTATAGTATTTTGGAGGTTGGAGCGCTTTGTCCAAACTATATATACTGTATATAAACACATACAATAGCACTGGATATATCAAAGGCATTTGATAGAGTCTGGCATCAATCCTTATTGTCGAAGATGTCACACTACGGCCTTGCATCATTAGTTCCACTAATTTCTTCTTATCTTCATAACAGAAAAATACGTGTAATGGTAGATGGCCTTTATTCTCAATTTCACTCAATAAATGCTGGTGTTACCCAGGGATCAGTTTTGGCCCCAACTCTGTTCCTCATTCATATCAATGATCTCATATCTACCACTCATAATCCAATACATTCCTACGCAGATGACTCAACACTCCACAGTTCCTTCACATTTACCAATTCTTTCACCCAACCCGATCTTATAAATTCAAAAATAAACACTGCAATTTCTCTGAGCCAGGACTCTTCTAGAATGAATGAATGGGAACAAAAGAATCTAGTTTCCTTTAATGCACAGAAAACAAAGTACATTCAATTTTCTAACCGACAGAATCTCACTGACTCCCATATATTTTTTAATGATGTAAATATTCCCACTTCCCCTAGTATTGACATTCTCGGTGTAACATTAACTACTAACTTGAGCTGGACACATTATGTTAGAAGCATTGCTAAGAATGTACAGAGTTTGAGAATTCTTCACTGACGAGCAGTTGGCCGTAATATATAAAAGTCATGTGCGTTCTCAGATGGATTACTGTTCACCTCTGTGGGGTAGAAGTGGAGTGGTTGCATTGAGGCAGTTGGACAAAATTCAAAATAAATCTATTAGATTAATCAATAACCCTGCAATCACACAGGACCTTCCTACATTATCCATACGAAGAAACGTTGCATCCCTTGCATTATTCTACAGATATTTTCACAGCAATTGTTCCGAGGAACTTGCTTCAATTGTGCCGCCTCTCCACATCTTTCCCCGTAGAACTAGGGCAGCTGAGAGCGCCCATGAATTTACACTTTCTCCTCCACAATGCAGAACTTCTGCTTATCAAAATTCATTTATCCCCAGAACTACTACTCTTTGGAATTCACTTCCCTAGAGTTGCTTTCCACAAACTTACAATCTACAACAGTTTAAATCCAGTTGTTACAAACATTTTATGAATGGAGGATGCCTTTAGGCACATGGACCTTTTTGTTTTATCCGTGTTTTTCCTTCCTCCGTTCATTGTCTCTTAAAAAAAAAAAAAAAAATATATATATTATTTGTGTGTCAGAATAGCCTATAAGACCCAATGGGAACCTTATAAAGGGTGGAGGGATTCTGTATCTTCATGCTGGTGCCTGTGGCAGCCCCTTTTCAATTAATTTCCATTAGAGTTTTGAAACACACTGATTTTTTCCCCAAACTGTATACCGTGCTAGAGATGTCAAACTAGGCTCAAATGACTCGTCTGGACGAGGGAAACAAAGTATATGCAGACAATGTTTGGCTAATGTTGACCGATTGACTTATAAAGTCTATTGTAGTTTATCATCATGCCACAAATTGGTAAGAAATGTTGCCAATTGTCCCTATTTTGTTAAACTACAGGATCCAGTATAAGTCAAACGGTCAACATTACAGGATCCAGTATAAGTCAAACGGTCAACATTACAGGATCCAGTATAAGTCAAACGGTCAACATTACAGGATCCAGTATAAGTCAAACGGTCAACATTACAGGATCCAGTATAAGTCAAACGGTCAACATTACAGGATCCAGTATAAGTCAAACGGTCAACATTACAGGATCCAGTATAAGTCAAACGGTCAACATTACAGGATCCAGTATAAGTCAAACGGTCAACATTACAGGATCCAGTATAAGTCAAACGGTCAACATTACAGGATCCAGTATAAGTCAAACGGTCAACATTACAGGATCCAGTATAAGTCAAACGGTCAACATTACAGGATCCAGTATAAGTCAAACGGTCAACATTAGTCAAACTTTGTCTGAATATAATTGGTTTCCCTTGTCCAGACAAGATTTTTTTCGGTAGAAAAATTTCCCGGCCGAAGGCCGATTCCTCTTAAAATTGCAGGCTCGCTATCGCTCGGCAGGAAATAATCGACACCTAAATGGCACGAAAGGTCTTAAAATTGACAACGAAATGGGGCGAAAGGTGTTAAAATCGCCAAACTAATGGGCCGAACGTCTTCTATTCTCAAAACTAGTGGGGCTAAATATTAGGGAGAAGGGGGTCCAGAAAAACGGTCTGCCTCCCCTTAAGTCGTGGCCATTGATCGGATCCACATTTAGAAAAGCTAAATCTAGAGGAAGACTCGGGATATATATATATATATATAGGTATAAACCCGTAGCTCAATTCATATTAAAATGCAAGATGATGCAGCCAGTTGTAATTTGCTATTCAGAATCCACGGAAGTTAAGGGAAGGTTTTTAGTTTGTTTCCTACTCCTCCAGCAATCTTAAAATTTCACCCCCTTGACCCCCTTTCAAGATAAATTTGTACATTTTTCGGTAGAAAAATGTCCCGGCCGAAGGCCGATTACTCTTAAATTACAGGCTCGCTATCGCTCGCCAGGATAAAATCGACACCTAAATGGCACGAAAGGTCTTAAAATTGACAGAATGGGGCGGAAATTCTTAAAAATCACCAAACTAATGGGGCAAACATTTTAAAATCTCAAAAGCAATGGGGCTAGACATGAGGGAGAAAGGGGTCAAGAAAAAAGTCCCTCATGTGGAAATCTCCCCTTAAGGGTTGGTCAAAGAGAGAGAGAGAGAGAGAGAGAGAGAGAGAGAGAGAGAGAGAGAGAGAGAGAGAGAGAGCCTGTGGTGCTATCTTCTGCTCACAACAAAAGTTACCTGGTTCGATTCCCGGGCAAGGAGGAACGGATGGACAGTCGCAAGGTCATTAAGGGGAGGCAGTTGTTTTTTCGTGTCCTCCTCCTCCCTCATGTTTAGCCCTATTAGTTATGAGATTACAAGACATTCGCCCCATAAGTTTGGCGATTTTCAGACCTTTTGCCCCATTTCTTTGCCAATAATAAGATTTTTCATGCCATTTAGGTGTCGATTTTTTCCCTGGCGAGTGACAGCGAGCCTGTATTTGAAGAGGAATCGGCCTTCGGCTGGGACATTTTTCTACCGAAAAATTTACAAATTTATATCGAAGGGGGGTCTTGTGGGTGTCTTGTTAAGCTTGATAGAGGTTTATTGAGCCGAACCAGTAAATAATGCTGCACAATACCGTCTGAGCTCCCTTAAACCTTTCAGACTCCTATGACGAAGAGGTTGCCAGATTATCAATAAGAAATAGAGTTCTCTCTCTCTTATAATTACATCTCCAAAATTAGTTTTCTGCCCACAGCTAACTCAAAGACAACTGCAGAGGTTGAAGTAACTCAACTAAAGGGTTCTAAATACCCCTGATGGTAACAAAGGGTTTAAAGTATCCCTAATAGGCTCAAAATGGCGTCATATGCGTGAAAGGGTTTTGGCTATCCATTTGACTTTCGTTACTACTAGGCAAACATATGTGGTTGGAGTTTTACTATGATCACCTTAAGGGGAGGTTTCTAGTTTGTTTCCTACTCCTCCAGCAATCTTAAAATTTCACCCCCTTGACCCTCTTTCAAGATAAATTTGTACATTTTTCGGTAGAAAAATTTCCCGGCCGAAGGCCGGTTCCTCTTAAATTACAGGCTCGCTATCGCTCGCCAGGATAAAATCGACACCTAAATTGCACAAAAGGTCTTAAAATTGACAGAAATGGGGCGAAAGTTCTTAAAATCGCCAAACTAATGGGGCGAACGTCTTATAATATCAAAAGCAATGGGGCTAACTATGAGGGAGAAAGGGGTCAAGAAAAAAATCCCTCAAGTGGAGACCTCCCTTTAACTGTGTTGGTGGTGGTGTAATGGTTTAGATGCTTATGTTCTGAGTGTCGTGTCCTGAGTTCGAAACCCGGGAGGACCATATGCTTTCATTAGTTTATTCTTATGCATTGGGGTTGGTAATAGAGGGTTAATCTTAAGGGGAGATCTCCACTTGAGGGATTTTTTCTTGACCCCTTTCTCCCTCATGTTTAGCCCCATTACTTTTGATATTATAAAACGTTTGCCCCATTAGTTTAGCGATTTTAAGAACTTTCACCCCATATTAAGACCTTTCGTGCAATTCAGGTGTCGATTTTATCCTGGCGAGCGACAGCGAGCCTGTAATTTAAGAGGAACCGGCCTTCGGCCGGGACATTTTCTACCGAAAAATGTACAAATTTATCTTGAAAGGGACTCAAGGGGGTGTAATTATAAGCTTGATGGAGGTCTAGGGAACAAACTAAATACCTCCCTTTAAGAACGGGTTGTAACTTAATTAATATAGTCATAACAAATACTAAACACAAATAACACGGGCCTTGTGTTGTTACAATGCCCCTGAGACAGACAGACAGACAGACAGACAGACAGACAGTGCACCAATATTTCCCTTTTTTCCCTTTTTGTTTATCAAGGTGTCCGAGAACTCTTGTTTGGGAAACTGAAAAAGAAAATATAATATCTACTGGTATGGACACAGTGTAGTATTATTGCTGTGGGATTATAATATATATATATATATATATATATATATATATATATATATATATATATATATATATATATATACTGTATATATCTCGAATATACTGGGTTGTTATATTACCTTACGGGGGGTGGGGGGGTGACCTGCATTTTTTTATTTCTGACCTTTTCTCTCTTTCTCTGGCTTGTAACTATTCGGCCCCATTCAGCCTACTGTTTTAAGACGTTTATCCCCCTCCAGGTGTAAAATTTTTACTGGTGAGCGGTAGCGAGCCAGCATTTTTTTTTGTTTTTTTTTTTGACAGCAGGCTACATATGTAAATTTTTCGATAGAAAAATTTCTCCGGCGAAGCCGGATTTCTTCATATAATACTGGCTCGCTATCGCTCGCCAGGAAGAAATCGACACCTAGATGGGGATAAACGTCTTAAAATAGTTGGCTGAATGGGGCCGAATGGATACAAGCCAGAGAAAGATGGAAAAGGACAGAAATAACAAAAAGCAGGTCACCCCCCTTAATCATTAAAGTTGCAGTACATACAGTATTTAACATTCCACCTTAGATGGTCAGTTAATACAAGAGATTGGAGTTTTCGCAGAGAGGCTCCAGTCCCGCCGTTATTCTTGACTTACAGTGTGCTGGCTTAATAATCCAATAGGGTTGATAGCCTCTGAAGTCCTATTTTAACTAAAAAAGGTCAGTTAATATATATATATATATATATAATTTTTTTTTTTTTTTTTTTTTTTTTTTTATGATACTGTAGACCCATGACATTTGCTATGACATTGTCCAATTCGTGAAACATTTGTTTGTCCATTGTCTACGTTAGGCATCCAAACCGACCCAGTCTCACATTGGCATAGACGGAATACAAGAGAGAGAGAGAGAGAGAGAGAGAGAGAGAGAGAGGATATATATACAGTATATTTTCGGTGATCGTTATAAAAGATAAAATATGTTTAAAAATCTCAATTTCCTCAGCGTTTCCCCTAATACGACTTCAAAAACACTAACAATGCACAAATAACATAACACTTTGGAGTTTAGTTCCGCGGGTAAGGGTATACGTGTCCACAAAGGGAGTCAAGAAATGCTGCCCAGGTAAAGTGAGGGAGCAAAGGGGGTGATCAAAGAAGTCTGAACAGTAGGCGGGGATGTGGGCCGGTTTTCTGGACCACTCTCTCCCTCATGTTTAGCCCCATTAGTTTTCAGATTTTAAGATATTTGCCCCATTAGTTAGTCGATTGTAAGACCTTTCGCCCCATTTCTGTCAATTTTAAGACCTTTCCTGTCATTTAGGTGTCGATTTTTTTCCTGGCGAGCGATAGCGAGCCTGTAATTTGAGAGGAACCGGCCTTTGGCCGGGAAATTTTTCTACTGAAAAATGTACACATTTATCTTGAAAAAGGGTCTACAGGGTGTCTTTTAAAGCTTGATGGAGGTCTAGCGAGGAAACACGGAAAATAATAAATAAATTAAAAAATCGACCAAAAAGTGAACCATCTCCCCTTAAAAGCCTCCACAAAGGGAGTCAAGAAATGTGGAGGTAAAGTGAGGGAGCGAAGAGGGTGATAACAGAAGTCTGAACTTTAATCCACACGACCGAGGTGCTGGCAGACGAGAACGGAAAACCGATAAAAGAAAACTTAGACCAGGAAAAAAAGAGAGAGAGAGAGAGAGAGAGAGATGAGAGGATGAGAGGATGAGAGAGAGATGAGAGAGAGATGAGAGAGAGAGAGAGAGAGAGATGAGAGAGAGATGAGAGAGAGAGATGAGAGAGAGATGAGAGAGAGATGAGAGAGAGATGAGAGAGAGAGAGAGAGAGAGATGAGAGAGAGATGAGAGAGAGATGAGAGAGAGAGAGAGTGAAAGAGAGATGAGAGAGAGAGGAGTTACATAGATACTCAGACCACACCGAACTTGCGGTCCCTATTAGGTAGTCTGACCTTAATAATACTACTAGTGGCAGGGACAGTTTAGAGTAGAAGAATAGGACAGCAAAATAGAAGGCTCTCTCCCCACCCTCCGGCAAATAATTTGTCATAACATGGCCTCTTTCTCAGCTTAGTATCTTTACGCTGACTGACTCGAGCTTGATGGAGGTCTAGGGAGGAAACTAAACAAAAATAATATGAATACATGAATTAATAGACCAAACAAACGGCCTGCCTCCCCTTATTAACCATCACAATACCGACGCCTTCTATACAACCCACACGCAATCATACCTGCTGCACAGTCATGACCGTAAACATGACTTTGTGTACAATATGTAGTTATGTTGTTTCAGTGGGGGTGACACCTATATATGTGTATTTAGTTCTGAAAATTAGTGGGTGTTTAAGGGGAGATTTCCACCTGGATGATTTTTTTCTGAACCTCTTTCTCCCTCATGTTTAGCCTCATTGCTTGTGCGATTTAAAGACGCTTGCCCCATTAGTTTGGCGATTTTAAGAACCCTCGCCCCATTTCTGTCAATTTTAAGACTATTCGTGCCATTTAGGTGTCGATTTTTTCCTGGCGAGCGATAGCGAGCCTGTAATTTAAGGGGCAGCGGCCTTCAGCCGGGACATTTTTCTACCGAAAAATGTACAAATTTATCTTGAAAGGGGGTCAAGGGGAGTAATTTTAACCTTGATGGAAGTCTAGGGAATCAACTAAAAACCTCCCCTTAACTTAATATCGGAAGGACATGTGGAAGCGAGATGCACATCAATCGTTCTTAATTCCGTCTTGATAGTGGAATGCATAAATGCTCGGAATTTCGATGTGAGTATCCTGGGTTCGAGTCCTTGGAGTGCCACATGTATTTGTTGATTTCATTAATTGAGTTAAAAGGTAAAGTTGGTAGGACTCGGTTCCATAGGGATTGGGCCCATACGGGATAGGGCCCACGGGATTGGAACCTAAGCTAAGCTAAGCTCAGCTCAGCTCAGCTCAGCTCAGCTCAGCGGGCCCAATCCCGTGGTCACCGTAGGACCCATCACGAAAAATAACCGGTAAAATGTCAGCAAAGCGCTCCCAAAAAAATATAGAAGATGAAAGATGATCTCGGGAATAAATCCGCGGAACACGGTCTCTGGGATCCCGCACTCACCAAACATTCTACAAGTCGTTAAGGGACCCCACCTCGCTTGTTGTTCTCTTTCTCTCCCTCTCTCTCTTTGGCTTGTATCCATTCGGCCCCATTCAGCCTACTGTTTTAAGACGTTTACCCCCATCTAGGTGTCAATGTTTTCCTGGCGAGCGGTAGCGAGCCAGTATATATATATTTTTGTTTTGACAGCAAGCTAAATTTGTACTTTTTCGATAGAAAAATGTCTCCGGCGAAGCCGGATTTCTTAATACAATGCTGGCTCGCTCTCGCTCGCCAGGAAGAAATCGACACCTGGATGGGGATAAACGTCTTAAAAAAGTTGGCTGAATGGGGCCGAATGGATACAAGCCAGGAAAAGAGAGAAAAGGAGAGAAAGATAAACAAAAGCCAGTGATCCCCCTTAACGTGTCTCCTTTTCTTCGGAGTTCTCGTTTTTACGGGTTTGTTTTGAAGCTGAGGGAGTTGCCGGCATATTGATGTGGGGGTGGAAGCGGCACTTGTGTTGGCTGAAGTGCTTGTTTGATTTACCGCCCCTATGAACAACTCGTGTGGGCATAATATGATGAGGCAAAAACAAAACATAGACTTAAGCAAAATTGGTATACATTACCCGGTTGGATACAGATGAAGTAGAGGAAAGTGTTTGGGCAGCCTATCTTTATTTAACCCGCTGAGCCCCAGGCAATATAATGTAAATGTACAAACCAGGTCCGGCAGGTTGTCAAAAAAAAAAAAAAAGGAATCCAGAAAACACCTGGAATGGGTTAGAAATGAAGGAAAAAAAAAAAAAACGATCCCTTAGGTCATTAAGGGGTTCTACGGGGCGTCCGAAAACGATCCCTTAGGTCATTAAGGGGTTCTACGGGGCGTCCGAAAACGATCCCTTAGGTCATTAAGGGGTTCTACGGGGCGTCCGAAAATCTGAATTAACATGAGGAAAAGGGTAGGCAAAAACAAGTTTTTGCGCGCTCACGTGCACGCGGCTGAACTTTCAGGGTTTTCAACCATCGGTATTGTTGCATGGGATACTTACGCAGTTCCCATACAAATCTGAGCCCTCTAGGTGCCATAGGACCGGAGTAATTAACCGCGACGCACCCTATGCACGCTGGGGTTTAGCGTTATACATACATTGCCACGCATCACATGCGTCGCTGGGGTCCAGTGGGTTAACCACTTTCAAAAATGAGTTTGTAGTTTTATGGTAAATTAATGTTTGAAATAGGCCAAATTCCCCATTTTTTTTTTTTTTTTTTTTTTTGGGGGGGGGGGCATTCAAGACTGAGCCAGAATAGGACCAACACACAAGAAACCACAATGAACACACAAAAACAAAATACAGATTCCCACACATCTAGGTCATCCAGGGGAACACATCCTATCCCACACATCTAGGTCATCCAGGGGAACACATCCTATCCCAGCCACGTCTCTACTCCATCATCTATCCACAACTTTACGTGCAATTGACCACTTGCGAGTTTCTGGCTATAAGGAAGTTGGAGCTGTAAACATCAATAATAAACCCAACTACATTCATTTTGTAGGTTTCTGATGGATAAATAGTATGTTGAATTGGGGTTTTATGTACCGGTATTTATAAATGTACTAAAACCGTATTATAGCTGGTTATTCTGCTAAATATCGATGTCTACAGCTCCAACTTCCTTATAGCATGAAACTCGCAAGTGGTCAATTATACAATTATACAATTATACGGTGCCCATTACAAAACACACACTACAATAGTCCTTAAGGGCAGGTCTCCACTTGAGGGATTTTTTTCTTGACCCCTTTCTCCCTCATGTTTAGCCCCATTGCGTTTGATATTATAAAACGTTTGCCCCATTAGTTTAGCGATTTTAAGAACTTTCACCCCATATTAAGACCTTTCGTGCAATTCAGGGGTCGATTTTATCCTGGCGAGCGATAGCGAGCCTGTACTTTAAGAGGAACCGGCCTTCGGCCGGGAAATTTTTCTACCGAAAAATTATCAGGTTATCTTGAAAGGGACTCAAGGGGGTGTAATTTTAAGCTTGATGGATATCTAGGGACCAAACTAAATACCTCACCTTAACCCCTTATGTAGCGGTGGCGTCTTTGTACTTTTATTCTAGCTATATTTAGACGATTTTGTAAAGAGGGTTAAGTGAGGAAGTTCGAAGCCTTTTAATTGCTGGAGGCCCTATTTAAACTGAATATAATTGTCTAACAGGTGCCAGAGTAAAGGTAAACAGACGTCACCGGTACAGAAGGGGTTAACAATGTCTGACAACTGTGTTCGAAAATGTATGTCAAACGATCAGATGCATTATGTCGTCAGATGTTGTTAATTGACCACTTGCGAGTTTCAGGCTATAAGGAAGTTGGAGTTGTAGGCCTCCATATTTAACAACATAACTAGCTTAAATGCGGTTTTAGTGCATCTATACATACATACCGTGAAATACGGTTGTAGTGCATCTATACATACATACCATGAAATGCGGTTGTAGTGCATCTATACATACATACCATGAAATGCGGTTGTAGTGCATCTATACATACATACCATGAAATGCGGTTGTAGTGCATCTATACATACATACCATGAAATGCGGTTGTAGTGCATCTATACATACATACATACCATGAAATGCGGTTGTAGTGCATCTATACATACATACCATGAAATTCAATATACTTTCTAACCATCAGAAACCTACATTATTATTGTATGTCAGTTGAATATCCATGTTTACGGCTCTAGCTTCCTTATAGTCTGAAACTCGCAAGTGGCCAATTAGTTTTGCATTCCTTGATAATAAACGTGTATATACAGTTTAAGGGGGTAGTACTCGCCTTTTCTGGACCCCCTTCTCCCTCGTGTTTACCATAATAGTGTTGAGATTTTAAGATGTTCGGCCCATTTTAGTTTGACGATTTTAACACCTTTCGCCCCATTGCGTTGTCAGTATTAAGACCTTTCGTGCCATTTAGGGGTCGATTTTTTTTCCTGGCCATGCTCAGTTTTTCATATTGTAAGCAAAACTGTGTGTCTGTGTCTGTGTGTGTGTATGTGTGTGTCTGAGTGTGTGTGTGTGTCTGAGTGTGTGTGTGTGTGTGTGTGTGTGTCTGAGAGTGTGTGTGTGTGTCTGAGTGTGTCTGTGTGTGTGTGTGTGTGTGTGTGTGTGTGTGTGTGTGTGTGTGTGTGAGAGTGTGTGTGAACCCCTGACCTTTATGTATATATGTAGTTTTTGTCAGTCCGACCTGATATTAGCCTTTTGACAGACAGACATACGCGCCGACAATATATGCATCTTTTCGCGGGTATAATGCAACGTGCTGAAATATTACCGGGTTCGCATTAGCATACACATACTCACACATTCTCACATACAACATTTACACACACACACACACACACACACACACACACACACACACACACACACACACACACACACACACACATACACACACACACATACACACACACACACACACAAGCCACGCGGCTAGCTCATTGGTACCGTCCCTGCCTACAACCCAGCAGGCCGGGGTCCAAATCTCTCTCAGGTTGATGAAGGTATTCTGAGACATAGCCAGCGGTTACCATCTCCCTTGAGCAAGGAGATGGGTAATTGGCATTGATAATAATGTCTAGGAAGCGGGACAATACGAGCCATCAACTAAATTCCTGTCAAACTACAATAATTATGAATAATAACTGTACCTTAATTCCCATCCATTCATACGCAGACGACTCAACCTTGCACTACTCCATTAGTTTTTCAGAACGCCCCAGCCAGCAATCCCTCAACGACAAACGTAATGAAGCCATAGAACTCTTAAATTCTGATCTAAATACTATTTCCAATTGGGGCAGAGAAAACCTTGTTAACTTTAATGCTTCCAAAACTCAATTTCTCCATCTATCTACCCGTCAGGATCTCCCAGCGGACTATCCCTTATTCTTCAACAATACAAAAATCAACCCTTCATCTTCTCTCAATATTCTTGGTGTCTCTTTTTCTTCTGCTCTCATTTGGAAGGACCATATTACCAGTCTTGCTAAGGCAGCCTCCCAGAAGCTGGGTGTGCTCAACCGCCTTAGGGGGTTCTTTTCCCCTGCACAGCTTCTTGCTCTGTACAGGGGCATAGTGCGCCCTTGTATTGAGTATTGTTCACATGTGTGGGGAGGTTCCTCTCACACTGCTCTCCTAGACAAAGTTGAAAGGAAGGCCTTTCGGATCATTAACTCCCGTCCACTCACCAACTCTCTTCAATCTCTCTCTCTCCGCCGCAATGTTGCATCTCTCTCGCTATTCTATCGCTACTATAATAATCAGTGTTCCTCAGAGCTATCCCAGGGCATACCACCTCCTTTACGTAGGGCACGTGGTACCCGTCTTGCAACTCAATCCCACCCCTACTCTGTGCAACTCTCCAACCCAAGAGTGAAACGTTACTCTCAAACTTTCTTCTACTCAACAGCTGAGCTCTGGAACTCTCTCCCAGAATCAGTCTTTCCCTCTTCCTATGACTTAAATTGCTTCAAACTCCGTGTGTCCAGGCATTTTGGCTCGAACGTCCCTTGATTTTGGCCCTGTCACTCTTTCAACTATGGGGGAGGCACTCGCTATAGGCAGTTATGCCTTTTGCCTCCCTCAATCACATAGAAAAAAAACAAAAACAAAAACAAAAATACACCATCTTGCATATCCACAACAATTATGCTTGCGTGTAATTGCATTCTAACATAAACACGATCACTTAACCCCTTCTGTACCGGCGACGTCTTTTTAAGTTTATTCACGCTTTGTTTAGAACGATTTTGTGCCGTTTAAGAAGGAGCTGTGGTAGTACAAAGGTTAAGGGGAGATTTCCACTTGAGGGACTTTTGTCTTGACCCCTTTCTCCCTCATGTCTAGCCCCATTGCTTTTGAGATTTTAAGACGTTTGCCCCATTAATTTGGTGATTTTAAGAATTTCCGCCCCATTCTGTCAATTTTAAGACCATTCGTGCCATTTAGGTGTCGATTTTATCCTGGCGAGCGATATCGAGCCTGTAATTTAAGTGTAACCGGCCTTTGGCCGGGAAATTTTTCTACCGAAAAATGTACAAATTTATCTTGAAAGGGGGTCAAGGGGGTGAAATTTTAAGATTGCTGGAGGAGTAGGAACCAAACTAAAAACCTCCCCTTAAGTGAGATAGTTCGAAGCCTGTTAATTGCTGGACGCCCCCTTTTAAACTGACACAAATCGTCAAATACTAACCAGAATATAAAGTAAACCAGACGTGGCCGGTACAGAAGGGGTTAAGGGGGGTGACTGGTACAGAAGGGGTTAAGGGGGGTGGCCGGTACAGAAGGGGTTAAGGGACGTGGCCGGTACAGAAGGGGTTAAGGGGGGTGGCCGGTACAGAAGGGGTTGAGGGGGGTGACCGGTACAGAAGGGGTTAAGGGGGTGGCCGGTACAGAAGGGTTAAGGGGGGTGGCCGTGACAGAAGGGGATAGGGGGGGTGGCCGGTATAGAAGGGGTTAAGGGGGGTGGCCGGTAGAGAAGGGGGGGTGGCCGGTACAGAAGGGGTTAAGGGGGTGGCCGGTACAGAAGGGGTTAAGGGGGGTGGCCGGTACAGAAGGGGTTGAGGGGGGTGGCCTATATTGAAGGGGTTTAAGGGGGGGTGGCCGGTACAGAAGGGGTTAAGGGGGGTGGCCGGTACAGAAGGGGTTAAGGGGGGTGGCCGGTACAGAAGGGGTTAAGGGGGGTGGCCGGTACAGAAGGGGTTAAGGGGGGTGGCCGGTACAGAAGGGGTTAAGGGAGGTGGCCGGTACAGAAGGGGTTTAAGGGGGTGACCGGTACAGAAGGGGTTAAGGGGGGTGGCCGGTACAGAAGGGGTTAAGGGGGGTGACCGGTACAGAAGGGGTTAAGGGGGGTGACCGGTACAGAAGGGGTTAAGGGGGGTGGCCGGTACAGAAGGGGTTAAGGGGGGTGACCGGTACAGAAGGGGTTTAGCGGGGTGGCCGGTACAGAAGCGGTTAAGGAGGGTGACCGGTACAGAAGGGGTTAGGGTGGGTGACCGGTACAGAAGGGGTTAAGGGGGGGTGACCGGTACAGAAGGGGTTAAGGGGGGTGGCCGGTACAGAAGGGGTTAAGGGGGGTGGCCGGTACAGAAGGGGTTAAGGGGGGTGGCCGGTACAGAAGGGGTTAAGGGGGGTGACCGGTACAGAAGGGGTTAAGGGGGGTGACCGGTACAGAAGGGGTTAAGGGGGGTGACCGGTACAGAAGGGGTTAAGGGGGGTGGCCGGTACAGAAGGGGTTAAGGGGGGTGGCCGGTACAGAAGGGGTTAAGGGGGGTGGCCGGTACAGAAGGGGTTAAGGGGGGTGACCGGTACAGAAGGGGTTAAGGGGGGTGGCCGGTACAGAAGGGGTTAAGGGGGGTGACCGGTACAGAAGGGGTTAAGGGGGGTGGCCGGTACAGAAGGGGTTAAGGGGGGTGGCCGGTATAGAAGGGGTTAAGGGGGGTGGCGGGTACAGAAGGGGTTAAGGGGGGTGACCGGTACAGAAGGGGTTAAGGGGGGTGGCCGGTACAGAAGGGGTTAAGGGGGTGACCGGTACAGAAGGGGTTAAGGGGGGTGGCCGGTACAGAAGGGGTTAAGGGGGGTGACCGGTACAGAAGGGGTTAAGGGGGGTGGCTGGTACAGAAGGGGTTAAGGGGGGTGACCGGTACAGAAGGGGTTAAGGGGGGTGGCCGGTACAGAAGGGGTTAAGGGGGGTGGCCGGTACAGAAGGGGGTTAAGGGGGGTGGCCGGTACAGAAGGGGTTAAGGGGGGTGGCCGGTACAGAAGGGGTTAAGGGGGGTGACCGGTACAGAAGGGGTTAAGGGGGGTGGCCGGTACAGAAGGGGTTAAGGTGGGTGCCAGTTACAGAAGGGGTTAAGGGGGGTGACCGGTACAGAAGGGGTTAAGGGGGGTGACCGGTACAGAAGGGGTTAAGGGGGGTGGCCGGTACAGAAGGGGTTAAGGGGGGTGGCCGGTTCAGAAGGGGTTAAGGGGGTGACCGGTACAGAAGGGGTTAAGGGGGGTGGCCGGTACAGAAGGGGTTAAGGTGGGTGGCCGGTACAGAAGGGGTTAAGGGGGGTGGACCGGTACAGAAGGGGTTAAGGGGGGTGACCGGTACAGAAGGGGTTAAGGGGGGTGGCCGGTACAGAAGGGGTTAAGGGGGGTGGCTGGTACAGAAGGGGCTAAGGGGGGTGGCCGGTACAGAAGGGGTTAAGGGGGGAGACCGGTAGAGAAGGGGATAAGGGGGGTGGCCGGTACAGAAGGGGTTAAGGGGGGTGACCGGTGCAGAAGGGGTAAAGGAGGGTGAGGGGTACAGAAGGGGTTAAGGGGGGTGACCGGTACAGAAGGGGTTAAGGGGGGTGGCCGGTACAGAAGGGGTTAAGGGGGGTGACCGGTACAGAAGGGGTTAAGGGGGGTGACCGGTACAGAAGGGGTTAAGGGGGGTGACCGGTACAGAAGGGGTTAAGGAGGGTGGCCGGTACAGAAGGGGTTAAGGGGGGTGACCGGTACAGAAGGGGTTAAGGGGGGTGACCGGTACAGAAGGGGTTAAGGGGGGTGACCGGTACAGAAGGGGTTAAGGGGGGTGGCCGGTACAGAAGGGGTTAAGGGGGGTGACCGGTACAGAAGGGGTTAAGGGGGTGGCCGGTACAGAAGGGGTTAAGGAGGGTGGCCGGTACAGAAGGGGTTAAGGTGGGTGACCGGTACAGAGGGGGTTAAGGGGGGTGGCCGGTACAGAAGGGGTTAAGGGGGGTGGCCGGTACAGAGGGGGTTAAGGAGGGTGGCCGGTACAGAAGGGGTTAAGGGGGGTGACCGGTACAGAAGGGGTTAAGGGGGGTGGCCGGTACAGAAGGGGTTAAGGGGGGGTGACCGGTACAGAAGGGGTTAAGGGGGGTGACCGGTACAGAAGGGGTTAAGGGGGGTGGCCGGTACAGAAGGGGTTAAGGGGGTGGCTGGTACAGAAGGGGTTAAGGGGGGTGGCCGGTACAGAAGGGGTTAAGGGGGGTCACTGGTACAGAAGGGATTAAGGGGGGTCACCGTAGGTACAGAAGGGGTTAAGGGGGGTCACCGTTGGTACAGAAGGGGTTAAGGGGGGTCACTGTTGGTACAGAAGGGGTTAAGGGGGGGTGGCCGGTACAGAAGGGGTTAAGGGGGGTGGACTGGTACAGAAGGGGTTAGGGGGTGGCCGGTACAGAAGGGGTTAAGGGGGGTGGCCGGTACAGAAGGGGTTAAGGGGGGTGGCCGGTACAGAAGGGGTTAAGGGGGGTGGCCGGTACAGAAGGGGTTAAGGGGGGTGACCTGTTTTGGTTCGGTCCTTTTCTATCTTTCTCTGGCTGGTATCCATTTGGCCCCATTCAGCCTACTGTTTTAAGACGTTTATCCCCATCCAGGTGTCTTTTTTTTTACTGGTGAGCGGCAGCGAGCCAGCATATTTTTTATTTGTGTTTGACAGCAGGCTAAATTTGTACATTTTTCGATAGAAAAATGTCTCCGGCGAAGCCGGATTTCTTCATATAATGCTGGCTCGCTATCGCTCGCCAGGAAGAAATCGACACCCAGATGGGGATAAACGTCTTAAAATAGTTGGCTGAATGGGGCCGAATGGATACAAGCCAGAGAAAGAGAGAAAAGGACAGAAATAACAAAAGCAGGTCACCCCCTTTTCTTAAAGCACAAAAACCTACATTGCTTGCCAGAACAAGAGAGAGAGAGTTTTAAAATGCCTTTGGTACGGTGGCAAAGTCGTGAGACATTACGACCCTTCCTTTGAACGTAGGCCTCGCGTAAAGTCGGCTTAAGGGGACATGGGCCGGTTTTAGGGACCACTTTCTCCCTCGTCTTTAGCCCCATTTTTTTTAGATTACAAGATGTTCGGCCCATTAGTTTGGCGATTTTAATACCCTTCACCCCATTTCGTTGTCAATTTTAAGACCTTTCGTGCCATTTATGTGTCGATTTGTTCATGCCGAGCGATAGCGAGCCTGTATTTTTAAGAGAAATCGGCCTTCGGCCGGGAAATTTTTCTACCGAAAAATATACAAATTAATCTTGAAGGGGGATCTAGGGGGTGTTCTTCTAAGCTTGATGGAGGTCTAGCGAGGAAGCTAAACAATAAAGGAGCAAATTAATTAATAGACCAAAAAAAAAACCCATCATTAAGGGGAGGTATTTAGTTTGTTCCCTAGACCTCCATCAAGCTTAAAATTACACCCTCAAGATAAATTTGTACATTTTTCGGTAGAAAAATTTCCCGGCCAAAGGCCGGTTCCTCTTAAATTATAGGCTCGCTATCGCTCGCCAGGATAAAATCGACACCTGAATTGCACGAAAGGTCTTAATATGGGGTGAAAGTTCTTAAAATCGCTAAACTAATGGGGCAAACGTTTTATAATATCAAAAGCAATGGGGCTAAACATGAGGGAGAAAGGGGTCAAGCAAAAAATCCCTCAAGTGGAGATCTCCCGTTAATATACTCAGGGGCTCTGGCTTCTCTCGGTGCTTCAAAGACCAGAATAAAATCTCCACCGACTTGGATAAAATCACCCCCATCATTGGTAAAATCAAGGCTATAGTCTGTTCGCTGTAAGTAGGCGAGAAATCATGACCTCTAATAACCTCTGTAACTCAAAAACGACTAGAGTAATCGAGCTAATATGTCTACCATTTGGGAAGAGTAAGTCAAGGAATAGATGTGGAAATTTGCAGCCCATTTGTTCAATCCCTTTTTGAGTTACAGAGGATATAGGGGTCATGATTTATCGCCTACTTAATGCGCGGAATTTTGGTGGGAGTGTCCTGGGTTCGAGTCCTTGGAGTGCCACATGTATTTGTTGATTTCATTAATTGAGTTTATACAAATATTAATCCAGATATCGTTGCCTGCCAAGCTTCCAATTCACATGGTAGAAAGTGTCTATGTCTGGAAGGAAAAGTCAGAACAAATATAGCTCCTTATCCTTTTCCTTGTCCGGGTGTTGCCGTTTAGCATTCATAAATCGAATTATCTCAATCTCATAATTACCTGTCCAAAATTATGTTTCAGCCCGTGTTTAGCCCCATTAGTTTTCAGATTGTAAGACGTTCGTCCCATTAGTTTGTCGATTTCAAAACCTTTCGTCCCATTTCTATATCAATATAAAGACCTTTCGTGCCATTTTAGGTGTCCATTATTTCCTAGCGAGCGATAGCGAGCATGTCATTTTAAAAGCAACATAAAATATAATGCGCAGGATATAATTATGAATGTAGTTTCTTACGCAGGGGTTAAGGGGAGATATCCACTTGAGGGACTTTTTTCTGGACCCCTTTCTCTCTCATGTCTAGCCCCATTGCTTTTGAGATTTAAGATGTTTGCCCCATTAGTTTGGCGATTTTAAGAACCCTCGCCCCATTTCTGTCAATTTTAAGACCATTCGTGCCATTTAGGTGTCGATGTTTTCCTGGCGAGCGATAGCGAGCCTGTAATTTAAGAGGAACCGGCCTTCGGCCGGGACATTTTTCTACCGAAAAATGTACACATTTATCTTGAAAAGGGGTCAAGGGGGTGTAATTTCAAGCTTGATGGAAGTCTAGGGAACACACTAAAAACCTCCCCTTAAGTTATCTGACTAGTAACTGATAATTAATATCAACCACACTCGCAAGGAATGCAGACTAATTCCTATATTATATGATCACGGCAAGGAACAAAACTTGTGTGAGCAACTGTACATACTGTATACTGAAAGCATTTAGGTCAGCAGGCTAAATACTCATGGTCAGGCAATACGTGTCACCTAATACTCATCGTCAGGCAATACGTGTCACCTAATACTCATCGTCAGGCAATACGTGTCACCTAACACTCATCGTCATGCAATATGTGTCACCTAATACTCATCGTCATGCAATATGTGTCACCTAATACTCATCGTCAGGCAATACGTGTCACCTAATACTCATCGTCAGGCAATATGTGTCACCTAATACTCATAGTCAGGCAATACGTGTCACTTAATACTCATCGTCATGCAATACGTGTCACCTAATACTCATCATCATGCAATACGTGTCACCTAATACTCATCGTCATGCAATACGTGTCACCTAATACTCATCGTCATGCAATACGTGTCGCCTAATACTCATCGTCATGCAATACGTGTCACCTAATACTCATCGTCAGGCAATACGTGTCACTTAATACTCATCGTCATGCAATACGTGTCACCTAATACTCATCATCATGCAATACGTGTCACCTAATACTCATCGTCATGCAATACGTGTCACCTAATACTCATCGTCATGCAATACGTGTCGCCTAATACTCATCGTCATGCAATACGTGTCACCTAATACTCATCGTCATGCAATACGTGTCACCTAATACTCATCGTCATGCAATACGTGTCACCTAATACTCATCGTCAGGCAATACGTGTCACCTAATACTCATCATCATGCAATACGTGTCACCTAATGCCCATCCGAACATAACTCTTAGAGAGGAATGTTTTTCGCCAAATACGCTTGAAAGGTTTTTAAAACATTAGTTTTAAAATTCTTCGACGATCCCCGTTGTGTACCTTATAAATACTTAATAAAATACAGCGATAGTAAACACACTGTTTTTCCGCGGTTAAGGGGAGGTTTTTAGTTTAGTCTCTAGGTATCCATCAAGCTTAAGATTACACCCCCTTGAGCCCCTTTCAAGATAAATTTGTAAATTTTTCGGTAGAAAAATGTCCCGGCTGAAGGCCGGTTCCTCTTAAATTACAGGCTCGCTATCGCTCGCCAGGATAAAATCGACACCTAAATGGCACGAAAGGTCTTAAAATTGACAGAAAGGGGTCGAAAGTTCTTAAAATCGTCAAAATAATGGGGCGAACGTCTTAAAAATAGAAAAGCAATGGGGCTATACATGAGGGAGAAAGGAGTCGAGAAAAAATCCCTCAAGTGGAAACCTCCCCTTAAAGGCCTCCACAACGAGAGTCAAGAAATGTGCAAGTAAAGTGAGGGAGCGAAGAGGGTGATAAAAGAAGTCTGAACTTTAAGGAGGGTGACCTGTTTTTGTTCTGTCCTTTGCTATCTTTCTCTGGCTTGTATCCATTTGGCCCTATTCAGTCTACTGTTTTAAGACGTTTATCCCCATCCAGGTGTCAATTTTTTACTGGTGAGCGGTAGCGAACCAGCATATTTTTTATTTGTGTTTGACAGCAGGCTAAATTTGTACATTTTTCGATAGAAAAATTTCTCCGGCGAAGCCGGATTTCTTCATATAATGCTGGCTCGCTATCGCTCGCCAGGAAGAAATCGACACCTAGATGGGGATAAACGTCTTAAAATAGTTGGCTGAATGGGGCCGAATGGATACAAGCCAGAGAAAGAGAGAAAGGGACAGACATAACATAAAGCAGGTCACCCCCCTTAAGGGGAGATCTCCACTCGAGGGATTTTTTTCTTGACCCCTTTCTCCCTCATGTTTAGCCCCATTGCTTTTGATATAAAACGTTTGCCCCATTAGTTTAGCGATTTTAAGAACTTTCACCCCATATTAAGACCTTTCGTGCCATTCAGGTGTCAATTTTATCCTGGCGAGCGATAGCGAGCCTGTAATTTAAGAGGAAGCGGCCTTCGGCCGGGACATTTTTCTACCGAAAAATGTACAAATTTACCTTGAAAGGGACTCAAGGGGGTGTAATTTTAAGCTTGATGGAGGTCTAGGGAACAAACTAAATACCTCCCCTTAATCCACACAACCGAGGTGCTGGCAGACGAGAACGGAAAACCGATAAAAGAAAACTTAGGCCAGGAAGAGGGAGAGTTACAGATACTCAGACCACACAGACGTTGCGGCCCCTACTAGGTGGTACTTCGGTCTTAATACTACTAGACAGGGACAGTTTATAGTGGTAGAATAGGACAGCAAAATAGAAGGCTCTCTCTCCCCACCCTCCAGCTAAAAAGCCGTACCGGAAAATAGGATGAAATGTGGGTCAGGGAAATTGCATTGAAATTGGAAAATCCTTGTGGGTCAGGAAATGTCCACAAGGAACATGTGTAAACAGTATAAAATGTGTTTACTTTGTACACTAACCTACTGATTAATTCATATTAAGGGGAGGTATTTAGTTTGTTCCCTACGTTTTCATCAAGCTTAAAATTACACCCCTTAGATCCCCTTTCAAGTTAAATTTGTACATTTTTCGGTAGACAAATTTCCCGGCCGGAGGCCGGTTGCTCTTAAATTACAGGCTCGCTATCGCTCGCCAGGAAAAAATCGACACCTTAATGGCACGAAAGGTCTTAAAATTGACAGAAATGGGGCAAAATGTCTTAAAATGTCCAAACTACTAGGGCGAACGTCTTAAAATCTCAAAAGCAATGGGGCTAGACATGAGGGAGAAACGGGTCCAGAAAAAAATCCCTCAAGTGGAAATCTCCCCTTAACCCAATCTCCATCCGATGATCGGCTAGTCTCTTTTAAACGTATCAATTGAATTACTGCCGACCACCTACCTCTCCTGGTAAACTAGTCCACTCTTTAAAGGCCGCGTCCCATACAGTACGTCAAGACCCGACAAGAGCCGATCTTTTCAAAATATTTGAATTTTTGAAAAATCGTGCATGATCGAGTAACATCGTGTAAATAAATCGGCTCTACTCGAGTTGATCTGGAACTGGACGGGGTGCCCGCCGACAGGTCCGTGAAGTCGGCCAATAATTAGTGTATGCACTATTTTTCAGCCGACTGTTTTTGATGGTCGGGGAAAAAAAACGTTAAATTTTGGACGTGCTGCTGACGTATGTCGATCGGTTTTCGGACGTGCAGCAATCGTTTTTGACGTACAATAATCGGGAAATAATCGGGCAAAATGTTCGAACAAGACTATAGTAAGCTCGACACGACCATGACATGACAAACGCCCGACTAAAAACAGACAACCAATCCGATCCTTTCGATAACGATATCGTTACTTCGTTGTATCATTATTTATCGAAGATATGGATATTTATCATATTTTAAATAAAAAATCTTAAATGCAGCAATGCTATCATTATTTTATTAGAAAAAAAAAACCTGCCATTACGAGGGTTCGGTTCAGCTTTTAGTTTACCTATTTATTGACTATTCTGCGGATTTCTGCCTGTTTGGCAATTAACCCGCTGAGTGCCAGCTAATTTTGACGGTGTGCTTCTGCCAGTGCCATTTTTTTTTTTTTTTTTTTTTTTTTTTTTTTTGGCTAAATCTATCAAGTTGGGAGAGAAAGGAAGGATAATGGTAAAACAAAACACTCCCCTCGCCAGAAATCAGGTCCCCGATGGTCCTGAAAGTAGCTAAAAAGACACTATAGACTACAGAGACTTTTATGGTATCGGAATGTATGGGTGGGAGGGTGGTTTTGGGGTTGGTGGGGGGAAGGTAGAAGGGTAATTGACTTGTGTTACACATATGAAGCCGATTGGTGAGGTAGTTTCGCCACCACGGATTTTCCTTTTTTTCCTTTTCTTCGAACGGATACGCTAGAAGTGGGTGGTGGGAGGCGGTTGGGGGTGTGGTGGGGGGAAGGCAGAAGGGTAAGGGACTTGTCACACAAATATGGAACCGATTGGTGCAGTGTGTGTGGGGGTCTACGGCCCCCGACCTTTATATAGGGTTGGGTACTTGGTCGTGCTTCTGTCATAGGAGTCGACCCTGTCGGGTGACACACTTATGTATCGTGCGAACACACTTGCGCAGCACATATGTTGCTCGTCTGGCAGACGGCTAACATCCTAACAACATCCAACTTAGCGTACTGTGAACGTGTTGCGCGGACGTGTGTGTCGTACTGACATCGTAATAGGGTCACGAGTTAACTGTGGCAGACGTAAATGTGTCGTGAGTAACGTGTGAGTGACGTGCGGCTATCCTTGTCTGGCGAGCCTCGTGTCAAACGTGTCGATTCGGCAAAAAGTTGTTAAATCGGCTGTTGTCGTGTCTTGACGTACTGTATGGGACGCGGCCTTAAGGCGAGATTTCCACTTGAGGGACTTTTTTCTGGACCCCTTTCTCCCTCATGTTTAGCCCCATTGCTTTTGAAATGTTAAGACGTTCGCCCCATTAGTTGGATTATTTTATGAACTTTCGCCCAATTTCTGTCAATTTTAAGATCTTTCGTTCCATTTAGCTGTCGATTTTTTCCTGGCGAGCGATAGCGATCCTGTAATTTAAGAGGAATCGGCCTTCGGCCTGGACATTTTTCTACCGAAAAATTTACACATTTATCTTGAAAGGGGGTCAAGGGGGAGTAATTTTAAGCTTGATGGAAGTCTAGGGAATCAACTAAAAACCTCCCCTTAACCACACAGTATGTGACGAAATAATAGTTCTAGGCATGTCTTTTTTTTTCTAATTAATTTTATTCCATTACCTCGGGTTGCAGCATTGTTATTAATCGTGAGCAGTGCACTGACATCTACTCTGTCAAATCCTTGTAGCATCTTAACCCCTTGAAGCTCTGACGCGTTTTAGCAGTATATTTTGGCTATCATTAGACGATTGTAAGCAGCTTAGGAAGGATCTGTGGGTATTCAAAGGGTAAAGACTCTCTCAATCAACCCTTTGACTTCCATATACCCTTTCCTAATCTGAAAAACAACATCGTTTAATAATTACCAGAAAACAACACAGAAATGCGTATTGGAGCTTGAAAGGGTTAAGGGGAGATTTCCACTTGAGGGATTTTTTTCTGGACCCTTTCTCCCTCATATTTAGCCCCATTGCTTTGAGATTTTAAGACGTTCGCCCTAGTAGTTTGAACATTTTAAGACATTTTGCCATATTTCTGTCAATTTTAAGACCTTTCGTGCCATTAAAGTGTTGATTTTTTCCTGGCGAGCGATAGCGAGCCTGTAATTTAAGAGCAACCAGCCTCTGGCCGGGACATTTTTCTACCGAAAAATTTACAAATTTATCTTGAAAGGGACTCAAGGGGGTGTAATTTTAAGCTTGATGGAGGTCTAGGGAACAAACTAAATACCTCTCCTAATTCGGGCACACACTTATTTCTAGATTACTAAGGTACGGACGACTTTAATTCTTCTGCCCGGGGGAGATTTCCACTTGAGAGATTTTTTTCTTGACTCCTTTCTCCCACATGTTTAGCCCCATTGCTTTTCTAATTGTTAAGACGTTCGCCCCATTATTTTGACGATTTTAAGAACCTTCGACCCATTTCTGTCAATTTTAAGACCTTTCGTTCCATTTAGGTGTCGATTTTATCCTGGCGAGCGATAGCGAGCCTGTAATGTAAGAGGAACCGGCTTTCAGCCGGGACATTTTTCTACCGAAAAATTTACAAATTTATCTTGAAAGGGGCTCAAGGGGGTGTAATCTTAAGTTTGATGGATATCTAGAGACCAAATTAAAAACCTCCCATTAACGAGGCCTTTCAAAGCAACACCAGCATGCTGTCTTGTAGCTCAGAGGTAATGGTTAGCGCTCACAAATAGTAGGTTTAGCGTTCGATCCCAGCACAATACAATATTTTTGCGCTTGTATTTTATAATAGAAAAAGAAGTTAGGTTAGGTTAGGTTAGTCTAATTAATATAATAATATATATTCTGAAGAAACAAAATCAGCTGTCGTGCATGCGAATTAAAATGTGAAATGTGTTATGGTGGTTTTGATGTAGTCTGTACAGAGTATAATGCTGGCCACTTTCATATTATAGCATTATAGTTGTTGTTGTTGGTGTTTAATCATCTCTCTCTCTCTCTCTCTCTCTCTCTCTCTCTCTCTCTCTCTCTCTCTCTCTCTCTCCCTTCCTTCCTTCCTATCCCGTAAAATGTAAACACGGATTGGTGAAACTTGGGGAAACTGCATAAATCGAAATATCTGATCGCTGCCATTCAGAGTCTTCCAGAAAGTCAGGACGCCGACAGAGCAGAGAATATTGCAGTCACTTTACGCTTTTATATCCGCGTGAGGCATATTTTTACTTTAGGGGAATCACCGGCTTTTATATATATATATATATATAAAATTCAATTGTCTATGTTATTAGACAATTGAATTTTGGTTAAAGAGAACCTACGGGTATTGAAGAGTTAAAGTTATATTAAAATTAACACTGACTCCTCCTAACCCTTCCTAAGTTGAATATAATCGTCTAATAATAACAAGCATATAATATAATGATGTATCCTGGTTTACTGACGGGCTAAATAACCGGACCGACCGAGAATAGAGCCAATTTAAGATAGTAAGGGACGGATCATTACCCATGTATTATCCATCATTAGGGAGATCATTAACGGGATGTACTGCAGGGAAAACAATGATGGCGGTAGACGCGGATGTTATACATAGAGAGAAAGAGAGAGTAAATATTTCGGTCACCTAAATTCATCTACTATCAATCTAGTCTCCGATACCAGGGCAAAATACTCCAGAAATGTTGCCAGAAAAATGTTGACTATAAAAGCTCTCGTGTGATACCGGCTTAAGGGGAGGTATTTAGTTTGTTCCCTAGACCTTCATAAACCTTAAAATTACACCCTCTCGAGTCCCTTTCAAGATAAATTTGTACATTTTTCGGTAGAAAAATGTCCCGGCCGAAGGACGGTTCCTCTTAAATTACAGGCTCGCTATCGCTCGCCAGGATAAAATAGACACCTGAATTGCACGAAAGGTCTTAATATGGGGTGAAAGTTCTTAAAATCGCTAAACTAATGGGGCAAACGTTTTATAATATCAAAAGCAATGGGGATAAACATGAGGGAGAAAGGGGTCCAGAAAAAAATCCCTCAAGTGGAATTCTCCCCTTAAAAAGGTCTGGAACTGTCTCCCTCAATCTGTCTTTCCCACAACCTATGAGTTAGACAGCTTTAAGGGGGTAGTACTCGCTTTTTTTGGACCCCCTTCTCCCTCGTGTTTAGCATTTTAGTTTTGAAGTTTTAAGACGTTTGTTCCGTTAGTTTGGCGATTTTGAGACTTTTCGCCCCATTTCTTCGTCATTTTTAAGACCTTTCGTGCCATTTAGGTATCAATTTTTTTCCTGGTGAGCGATAGCGAACCTGTAATTTTAGAAGGAAGCGGCCTTCGGCCTGGACATTTTGCTGCCGAAAAATGTACAAATTATCTTGAAAGGTGGTCTAGGGGATGCTATTTTAAGTTTGATGTAGGTCTAGCGAGGAAACTCAAAATTAAATTAAGAAATAAATTATCAACTCTGCGTAGGCAGAGTGGTATCGCCCCCCGTATAGTGGTACATGCTAACCGAAATGTCTGACTGACTGTCTGTCCGTCTGTCTGTCTGTCTGTCTGTCCGTCCGTCCGAGAACTCCTAGACCGTTTGACGGATTTTCACCAAACTTCACACGAACCTTCGGTGTGTGAATTCGACGGTAATTTAAAAAAAAAACATGAATTTGTGCAACAGTTATGATCTTAGGTCCTAAAAATAGTTCCCCCCCGCCCCTTCAGGACCCCCACCGCCCACCCTGTACCTATTCCCTGTGTGTGTGTGTGTGTGCGCCCCGATAAGGACAGCAGTGATGATGATGGTGGTGACGATGATGATTACAGTACTAGATTATGATGGTGACAGTACTAGTAGTAGTGATGATGGTCATAGTAGTAGTGATGATGGTCATAGTAGTAGTGATGATGGTCATAATAGTAGTGATGATGGTGTCAAGTAATGACGATAGTTGTAGTGATAATGGTGACAGTAGTGATGATGGTAGTGACGATGGTGACAGTATTAGTTATGATGGTGAGTAGTAGTGATGATGGTGAGAGTAGTAGTGATGATTAATGGTGATAGTATGATAGCTGATGGTGATAGTATTACAGTATTAGTGATGATGGTAACCCATCGCAGAGTTGGGTATGTCGTTTTGTTTTTGGGCAAAACGGCACGTCTACTTTATTAGTTATAAAGGTTAATGTTCCAGAGTGTTGGTATACTTACTTGGAACAGGGGTATAACAAAATAATAGCCTATAACCCTGATCTTCAACACCCTATCGCGACATATGCAAATCTCTATAACTTTGTTTATCCCCTTAGTTTATATTTTATATACCCGTATATATATATATATTTTTTTTTTAGTAAATCATTCATCATGCTACTACTGTTGATCTCGCTGGCCCTTGTACCCCACTTAGCCGTACCCCTGGTCCCTCATGGCCCAGCCCCAGGTTCCACTCATAAAGGTTTGTCGAGTCTCAATAATGCTGGGGCGGCGGTGGAGGGTAATGGAGAAAGCGTGGGGGACGATGGAGTTTGGGGTCCTAGGGCAACAATGGAGGGTTATGGGGAAGGCGTGGGGGACGATGGAGTTTGGGGTCCTAGGGCAACAGTGAAGGGTTATGGGGAAGGCGTGGGGGACGATGGAGTTTGGGGTCCTAGGGTAACAATGGAGGGTTATGGGGAAGGCGTGGGGGACGATGGAGTTTGGGGTCCTAGGGCAACAGTGAAGGGTTATGGGGAAGGCGTGGGGGACGATGGAGTTTGGGGTCCTAGGGTAACAATGGAGGGTTATGGGGAAGGCGTGGGGGACGATGGAGTTTGGGGTCCTAGGGCAACAGTGAAGGGTTATGGGGAAGGCGTGGGGGACGATGGAGTTTGGGGTCCTAGGGCAACAATGGAGGGTTATGGGAAAGGCGTGGGGGACGATGGAGTTTGGGGTCATAGGGCAACAGTGAAGGGTTATGGGGAAGGCACGGAGGACGATAATATGTATGATTGGGATCTAGGAGTGGACGATGTAGGTTGGGATACTAGTGCAGAAGCAACAGGGGAAGGCGAGTACAATAACGATTTTTAGGGAGTAGATTTGGCTAGTAAAGGTGAGGACGATGAGTATGGTAAACAAGGTGAATAGGACGGTGGGGAACATCGGAGTCCCTGGATATACGTCGAGGATGGGGACGACTGGAGAAAGTGGGAGATGGACGAGTCGGAGAGAAAGCTCCTGGAGGAGATGGGGTCCGAGGAGAAGCAGAGTATGAAGCACGACTTGGATGATAAGGAGTATATCTCCGATCATAATGACATATACTTCGTTCTGGCCGTGATTGTCACTGTTCTAATGATGCTTCTGTTGCTGTACAGTTGCAGAGATGTTGACGAGGATGAATGTTCGTGGGAAGATGAGGGGAGAGTTGGTAAGCCGATACTTAATACGAGAATAAACGCTTAACTCTATCCCATTTCTTCCACTCCCAAATCTTGCATAATTTCCTCCCAGCCTCTCCCTCTAGACTACTCTAACCCAGCTTCACAACTCAGTCCGCACACCTACACCTCTGCAATCGAACAACCTGCTATCGTTCCTGATAAACGCTCTCGGTCCCATTCTGAGGGAGATTCACGCTTAACTCGCCACACTTACACCTCTACAGATTATCAGCTTCTTAACAACCCCCACACATTGAACCCCATTTCACCCTCATTGGCTTAGCAACCTCCTCTTGCTTCTCAAGCATCTAACCACACACCACCATCAACTACAACAATAAATCAATCTCGTATCGCTCCCCAAACACCATACAACATTCCGCCCTTTGTTGGATCACTCACACAAATCAGCGAACACACCTACAACACTACGGATCACCCACCTTAGCCATAGACGCCAATCATTCACTCTCCTCTAGTTCCCTACGCCCCAAGTCTTGACCCAATCGCCATACGCAATAACACTCTTCTAAATCTTGAGCCAATCGCCCCTCACTCGTTTCCCCCCAAACAATTCCCCCAAGCTGTGACCAACCCTACTTCCCCCGATCATGCCCCCAACATACAAGATAATAGCGAGTGGTCCCCATCCCTGTCCTTGGCTGGCCCCGAGGCCCTAAATAGCTATACACTCATGCCCGACCAGTCCAGTTCCTTGTCTGACCAGTGAGCTTCCATACACTCATGCCCGACTAGTCCAGTTCCTTGTCTGACCAGTGAGCTTCCATACACTCATGCCCGACCAGTCCAGTTCCTTGTCTGACCAGTGAGCTTCCTTACACTCATGCCCGACCAGTCCAGTTCCTTGTCTGACCAGTGAGCTTCCATACACTCATGCCCGACCAGTCCAGTTCCTTGTCTGACCAGTGAGCTTCCTTCCACTCATGCCCGACCAGTCCAGTTCCTTGTCTGACCAGTGAGCTTCCATACACTCATGTCCGACCAGTCTAGTTCCTTGTCTGACCAGTGAGCTTCCATACACTCATGCCCGACCAGTCCAGTTCCTTGTCTGACCAGTGAGCTTCCTTACACTCATGCCCGACCAGTCCAGTTCCTTATCTGATCAATGGAGCTTACCGTTTAACCCTTTGAAGATCAGATAACGCATTTTACTTTCGGCTTTCTGGCTGTATTATACGATTTTATTCAGATTAAGATATGTACTGTATAAGGAAGTCACAGGTTCGTTACAGAGTCATTACCCTTTTAAATCGAAAAGATCCTTCCTAAACTGTATTTCATCGTTTAATACCAGCCAGAATAAACTGTGAAAATGCGTCATAATGTTCAATGGGATAATTATAGATAATTTACTATCCAATGACTACATTTCCACTCTGCAGCAATTTTTATGTAATCTTATCTATGTATATATTATTGGGTATGTTTTATTTTACAATGTATATTAACACACGTTATGTATATATTTCGCAACATGACCTATGTTTTGTTTTATCACCTCTGCGTAAGCACAGTGTAGTATCGCCCTCCTATATCTATTCACTGTCGTCTTCGTCCGTTTGTCTCTCTGTCAGGAAACTCCTCCTAGGCCGTTCTTTAGCTAATATTTGCATTTTGGAAGTTAGTTTATCAACTCTGCGTAAGCAGAGTTTGGTATCGCCCCCCCCCCCCCCCCCCCCCCCGTATAGTGGGTACCACACGAAAAAAATGTCTGTCGTCGTCGTCGTCGTCGTCGGCGTCCGTCTGTCTCGGAACTCCTCCTAGACCGTTGGACGGATATTCACCAAATTTCACACGAACAATTAGTTGGGTGAATGCCCACCTCCCGGACCCCCCCCCCCCCCCTCCCCCCAACCCCCCCCCCCCCCCCCCCCCCCCAGCAATGATGGCGTTCTTAGTGTGTGAGCCCCTTCGGACACTAAGAACGTATTCGTTCTGGGAGCGAAAACATCTCGCTATGTATTTGCTAGGTTAAGTTAGTTTAGTTGGCATTTGAAGTGATGGTAGTATTGGATTTATGGTGATAGTAGTGATAATGGTGATAATTGTAATGATGATGGTTGTAGTTGTATTGATGATGATGACAGTAGTAGATATGATGGTGACAGTAGTAGTAATGATGGTCATAATAGTAGTGATGATGGTGACAAGTAATGATGATAGTTGTAGTGATAATAATGACAGTAGTGATGATGGTAGTGACGATGGTGTGAGTATTAGTGATGATGGTGAGTAGTAGTGAGGATGATGAAATTTGTAGTGATGATGATGATAGTTGTGGTGATGAAGTTCATAGTAATGGTGATGATGGCAGTAGTAGTTATGATGGTGACAGTAGAATAAATTATGGTAATATTTGTGACAGTAGTAATGATGATGGTTATAGTAGTAGTGATGATGTTAACAGTAGTAATGATGATGGTTATAGTAGTAGTGATGATGTTAACAGTAGTAATGATTGTAAGATGGTGGTGATGATATTAGTAATGATGGTTGATAGTTGTAGTATCAATGATGATAGTAGTGATTAAGATGCTAGTGACAATGGACAGTGATTATGGTGAGAGTAGTAGTGATAATTGTAATTGTAGTAGTGATGATGATCATAGTAATGGTGATGATGACAGTACTCGTGATGATTGTGGCAGTTGTAGTGTTGATGGCAGTTGTAGTGATGATGGCAGTAGTAGTGATTATGTTGATTGTGATTGATGATGGTATTAGTAGTGATGATGGTAACCCATCGCAGAGTTGGGTATGCCGTTTTGATTTTGGGCAAAACGGCACGTCTACTTTATTATATTCGAGGCTTCAAATTGTATATGAATTACTGACCTCGACTGTACACTCAAAGACATAAAATTGGCCCAATATGAACGCTTGACCAGCAAGACGAACCTGTGAAATGTAAATATTAGCTTAATAATAAAGTAGACGTGCCGTTTCGCCCAAAATCAAAACGGCATACCCAACTCTGCGATGGGTTACCATCATCACTACTATTCACTATAACCATTACTATCATCAGCACTACTACTATTACCATCATCACTCCTACTCTCATCATCACTACTACTGGCATCATCACTACAATGTTCACCATAATCACTACTACTCACCATCATCACTAATACTGTCACCATCGTCACTACCATCATCACTACTGTCATCATCAACTCTGCGTAAGCAGAGTGGTGTCGCCCCACGTATAGTGGTACATGCTAACCGAAATGTCTGTCTGTCTGCCCGTCCGTCTGTCTGTCCGTCGGAGAACTCCTCCGTTTGACGGATTTTCACCAAACTTCACACGAACCTTCGGTGCGTGAATTCGACGAATTTGTGCAATAGTTATGATCTTAGGTCCTAAAAATTGTTCCCCCCCCCCCCTCTTCAGGACCCCCACCGCCTACCCAGTACCTATTCCATGTGTGTGTGTGTGCCCCGTAGGGGCACACACACACACAGAAGTTTGATTTTTTTTAAATTTGTGCAATAGTTATGATTTTAGGTCTAAAATATAGTTTTGCCCCCCTCCCTCCCCCCCCCCCCCCCCCCCCTCTAAGGACCCCCCACCATGTACCTATTCCCAAGCAATGATGATGGCGTTCTGTGTGTGTGTGTGCCCCATTAGGGACAGCAGTGATGATGATGGTGGTGATGGTGATGATTACAGTCTTAGATATGATGGTGACAGTAGTAGTGATGATGGTCATAATAGTAGTGATGATGGTGACAAGCAATGATGATAGTTGTACTGATGATGGTGACAGTATTAGTGATGATGGTGAGTAGTAGTGATTATGGTGAAAGTTATAGTGATGATGACATTAGTAATGATAATGAGAGTAGTGATGATGGTAAGAGTAGTAGTGATGACTGTAATAGTAGTAGTGCTGATGATAGTAATGGTGATAGTGACTAGTAGTGATGATGGTGACCCATCGCAGAGTTGGGTATGCCGTTTTGATTTTGGGCAAAACGGCACGTCTACTTTATTGATATAGACCAAAAACTAGCCACTACCCCCTTAAGGGGAGATTTCCACTTGAGGGATTTTTTTCTTGACCCCTTTCTCCCTCCTGGTTAGCCCCATTGCTTTTCAGATTTTAAGACGTTTGCCCCATTATTTTGACGATTTTAAGAACTTTCAACCCATTTCTGTCAATTTTAAGACCTTTCATGCCATTTAGGTGTCGATTTTATCCTGGCGAGCGATAGCGAGCCTGTAATTTAAGAGGAACCGGCTTTCAGCCGGGACATTTTTCTACCGAAAAATGTACAAAATAAACTTGAAAAGGGGTCAATGGGGCGTATTTTAAAGCTTGATGGAGGTCTAGGGAATGAACCGACTACCTCCCCTTAAGCTCCGTACATCCAGACATTTGTTTTACACTACCGTACTGATGGGAACAACAACAACAACACTACCGGTACTGTACCTTGAATCTATATCTCTGTCACTGTTTACATTGGCGGAGGACAGTTATCATGGGTAGTTTTGCGTTAAGGGGAGGTTTTTAGTTTGGTCTCTAGATATCCATCAAGCTTAAGATTACACCCCCTTGAGCCCCTTTCAAGATAAATTTGTACATTTTTCAGTAGAAAAATGTTGCGGCTGAAAGCCGGTTCCTCTTAAATTACAGGCTCGCTTTCGCTCGCCAGGATAAAATCGACACCTAAATTGCACGAAAGGTCTTAAAATTGACAGAAATGGGTTGAAAGTTCTTAAAATCATCAAAACAATGGAGCGAACGTCTTAAAATTAGGAAATCAATGGGGCTAAACATGAGGGAGAAAGGAGTCAAGAAAAAACTCCCTCAAGTGGAATTCTCCCCTTAAAGGAGGCCTATTTGTTAGACACATAATTGGCAAGTTTAGTAATGCCTACGGTATAGCGGATATCGGGTTGTACAAGAACACTGTCTATAAATGCCTACGGTATAGCGGATATCGGGTTGTACAAGAACACTGTCTATAAATGCCTACGGTATAGCGGATATCGGGTTGTACAAGAACACTGTCTATAAATGCCTACGGTATAGCGGATATCGGGTTGTACAAGAACACAGTCTATAGATGCCTAGGTATAGCGGATATCGGGTTGTACAAGAACACAGTCTATAAATGCCTACGGTATGGCGGATATCGGGTTGTACAAGAACACAGTCTATAAATGCCTACGGTATAGCGGATATCGGGTTGTACAAGAACACTGTCTATAAATGCCTACGGTATAGCGGATATCGGGTTGTACAAGAACACTGTCTATAAATGCCTACGGTATAGCGGATATCGGGTTGTACAAGAACACAGTCTATAGATGCCTACGGTATAGCGGATATCGGGTTGTACAAGAACACAGTCTATAGATGCCTACGGTATAGCGGATATCGGGTTGTACAAGAACACAGTCTATAAATGCCTACGGTATAGCGGATATCGGGTTGTACAAGAACACTGTCTATAAATGCCTACGGTATAGCGGATATCGGGTTGTACAAGAACACTGTCTATAAATGCCTGCGGTATAGCGGATATCGGGTTGTACAAGAACACAGTCTATAAATGCCTACGGTATAGCGGATATCGGGTTGTACAAGAACACTGTCTATAAATGCCTACGGTATAGCGGATATCGGGTTGTACAAGAACACTGTCTATAAATGCCTACGGTATAGCGGATATCGGGTTGTACAAGAACACTGTCTATAAATGCCTGCGGTATAGCGGATATCGGGTTGTACAAGAACACAGTCTATAATGCCTACGGTATGGCGGATATCGGGTTGTACAAGAACACTGTCTATAAATGCCTACGGTATAGCGGATATCGGGTTGTACAAGAACACTGTCTATAAATGCCTGCGGTATAGCGGATATCGGGTTGTACAAGAACACAGTCTATAAATGCCTACGGTATAGCGGATATCGGGTTGTACAAGAACACAGTCTATAAATGCCTACGGTATAGCGGATATCGGGTTGTACAAGAACACAGTCTATAAATGCCTACGGTATGGCGGATATCGGGTTGTACAAGAACACAGTCTATAAATGCCTACGGTATGGCGGATATCGGGTTGTACAAGAACACAGTCTATAAATGCCTACGGTATGGCGGATATCGGGTTGTACAAGAACACAGTCTATAAATGCCTACGGTATGGCGGATATCGGGTTGTACAAGAACACTGTCTATAAATGCCTACGGTATAGCGGATATCGGGTTGTACAAGAACACAGTCTATAAATGCCTACGGTATAGCGGATATCGGGTTGTACAAGAACACAGTCTATAAATGCCTACGGTATGGCGGATATCGGGTTGTACAAGAACACTGTCTATAAATGCCCAGACACCTGTACTGTGTAACTTAAAATACACACTCAGTCTCTCTCTCTCACTCTCAGTCTCTCTCTCTCTATCTCTCACTGTCTCTCACACTCACACTCTCTCTCTCTCTCTGTTTTTTATTCCCATCATACTAAATATTTAACTCTTACCATCTCCACATCCGTCCGTCTTCACATTCCGGTATATCACTGCTCCCTGCCTTATTCCACCTAGTTGTTGATTTTTGCGGCATCAATTGCATTTTAAGGGGAGACTGACTGTTTTTTTTCTTCTATTAATTCATGTATTCCTTAGTTGTTTTCGCTAGACCTCCATCAAGCTAAACAAAAAAAGCAACCCCTAGACCCCCCTTCAAGATAGATTTGTACATTTTTCGGTAGAAAAATGTCCCGGCCAAAGGCCGATTCCTCGTAAAATTACAGGCTCGCTCTCGCTCGCCAGGAAAATATCAACACCTAAATGGCACGAAGGATCCTAATATTGACAAAGAAATGGGGTGAAAGGTCATAAAATCCCCAAACTAATGGAACCAACGTCTTAAAACCTCAAAACTAGTGGGGCTAAACATTAGGGAGACGGGGGTCCAGAAAAATGGTCTGTCTCCCCTTCATTTTGAGTTACAATTGTTTCCGCTGGGATCCGCCGGGCACTTCTGCATATTAGCACTAACGCGTGAAATCCCCAGATGAAAAATGTAAGTAAGCCTTTGATGTGTTGTGTGTGTGTGTGCGTGTCTGTGTGTGTGAGATAGAGAGAGAGAGAGAGAGAGAGAGAGAGCTGTCAAGTGAGCAATAAGGGAAAATAAAGAACACCGTAGGAATTGGTAATGTGGAAAGTAGAGTCTTAATTTACAATTGACAACAACGCGTATAGTTACTCTAGAGAATTAGAGGGCCATGGAAAGGAGAGGGCGGCATGAGAGAGAGAGAGAAAAGAGAAAACAAAAGAGAGAGAAGAGAAGAGCGAGAGAGAGAGAGAGAGAGAGAGATAAGGATGTCAAACTAAAAGGGCATTTGAAGGAGACCTGCCACCGTGATAATATATTTTGCCATGACTAAACTGAGCCCGATGTTCACGTTGAATTTATGACATGACTTGATGGCTAGAGAAAAGGTTAGAAAGGATAGGGTTTATATGTGGATTGGAGGTTCGGGGTGGGAGATTGGAAGTCTTTGGAGGGATAGGTTGGTGGATTATTGGGATTGGTGATTAGATGAAGGTATAGTTAGAAATGGAAGTAAAGTAGAAGATACCAGGTGTCCGGGATACGTTGAATTCAAGCCAAAGTGTTACAATGATGAACCCTTTAACTGAACTAGGAAATTATATTTGTCTTTAAAATAAGAACTCAACCATGACAGTGCGTGGCCTAATTCACCCTTCAGGATGGCCCCCCCACCCCCCACCCCCACCCCTCCCCTCATGTTTATCCCTATTGCTTTAAAAATTTCCCGGCCTAAGGCCGGTTCCCTTTAAATTACAGGCTTGCTATCGCTCGCCAGGAAAAAATCGACACCTAAATGGCACGAATGGTATTAAAATTGACAGAAATGGGGCGAGGGTTCTTAAAATCGCCAAAGTAATGGGGCAAACGTCTTTAAATCTCACAAGCAATGGGGCTAAACATGAGGGCGAAAGAGGTTCAGAAAAAAATCCTCCAGGTGGAAATCTCCCCTTAAGTATACCCATTATAACTTCTTCCAGCAAGTTCAGGTGCCTATCCATAGAATACCGGTACCCTAGGATGCCCCTGTGTACGAGATCCTCTAAGAATACCAAAATGTTAACCATATGTTATATTATCAAAATTATAAGTGTGTGTTTCAGACATGAATTAAAATGTATAAACTGGCAAACACAGTCAAACCAAAACTACTGGGACAAAGACAATATAATAGTCAAAACTACTGGGACAAAGACAATATAATAGTCAAAACTACTGGGACAAAGACAATATAATAGTCAAAACTACTTATCAAAATCGCTATGTGGAAACAACGCTTACTAAAATCAAATGTATGAAATGAAAGAACACAATCCATTACATTACATTCAAGAAGCACGGTAATGCACAAAAGTTAAAGGGAGGTTTTTAGTGTGTTTCCTAAACTTCCATCAAGCTTGAAATTACACCCCCATGACCCCCTTTCTAGATAAATTTGTACATTTTTCGGTAGAAAAATGTCCCGGCCGAAGGCCGATTCCTCTTAAATTACAGGCTCGCTATCGCTCGCCAGGAAAAAGTCGACACTTAAATGGGACGAAATGTCTTAAAAGTGACATAAATGGGGCGAAAGTTCTTAAAATCGCTAAACTAATGGGGCAAACGTCTTAAAATATCACAATCAATGGGGCTAAACATGAGGGAGAAAGGAGTAAAGAAAAAAAATCCCTCCAGTGGAAATCTCCCCTTAAGTTGCCCCTTGAAGCTTTGACGCGTTTTAGCAGTATATTTTGGCTGTCGTTAGAGGATTTTATGCAGCTCAGGAAGGATCTGTGGGTATTAAAAGGGTAAAGACTCTCTCAATCAACCCTCTGATTTCCACATACCCTTTTCCTAATCTGAATAAAATCGTCTAATAATTACCAGAAAACAAAACAGAAATGCGGACTGGAGCTTGAAAGGGTTAAGGGGAGATATCCACTTGAGGGACTTTTTTCTTGACCCCTTTCTCCCTCCTGTATAGCCCCGTTGCTTTTAAGACGTTCGCCCCATTAGTTTGGCGATTTTAAGAACTTTCACCCCATTTACGACAATTTTGTAAGACCTTTCGTGCCACTTAGGTGTCGAATTTTTCCTGGCGAGCGATAGCGAGCCTGTAATTTAAGAGGAACCGGCCTTCGGCCTGGACATTTTTCTACCGAAAAATGTACACATTTATCTTGAAAGGGGGTCAAGGGGGTTTAATTTTAAGTTTGATGGAGGTTAAGGTATTAAACTAAAAACCTCCCCTGTAAGTTGCCCCCGAAATCAAGTCAATACAGTTATTTGTTTTCGATTTCCTCTGAACCCTCCCAAGTGCCAGTCTCATTGTGTGTCTTAGATATCCGAGTCAAGCTTTAAAGATATCGGTTGCAATCATGTTTCTGCTTACCATTTATGTACCCAAGTTGATAGCCGTGTAAGTAGTAACAGAAGCAGTCTTGTGTATGCTTTTGATAACTGTTTGGTCAGCAAAACCCACGCGGGGTAAATGTTTGCACAGGAGATCGATCCAGCATATTTTTTAACAGAGAGGGAAACTGGATGCCTGTGTGTTTTGTTATGCAACCGGGATGAGGCAGTTGATACGATGCCACGTCGTTAAGATTAAAACTAGCTTAACCTAGTTTCTCCCTGGCGAGCGATAGCGAGCCAGCATTGTATGAAGAAATCCGGCTTCGCCGGAGACATTTTACTATCGAAAAAATTACAAATTTAGCTTGCTGTCATAACAAAAATTTATATATGCTGGCTCGCTACCGTTCGCCAAGAAAATATTTACACCTGGATGGTGGTAAACGTCTTAAAATACTAGGCTGAATAGGGCCGAATGGATACAAGCCAAAGAGAGGGTGAGAAAGAGAAAAAAGCGAGGTGGGCTCCCTTAAGGGATGGGGGAGGGACAGGTAGTTCGGAAAAGTGAGGAGAGAGGTTCAAAGGCTGGGAAGGGAGAAGGAGGGAGGGCAGGAAAGGGAGAGGGAGGGAGAGCTGGGAAGGGAGAGGGAGGGAGAGCTGGGAAGGGAGAGGGAGGGAGAGCTGGGAAGGGAGAGGGAGGGAGAGCTGGGAAGGGAGAGGGAGGGAGGGCAGGAAAGGGAGAGGGAGGAAGAGCTGGGAAGTGAGAGGGAGGGAGGGCAGGAAAGGGAGAGGGAGGAAGAGCTGGGAAGTGAGAGGGAGGAAGAGCTGGGAAGGGAGAGGGAGGGAGGTCAGGAAAGGGAGAGGGAGGGAGAGCTGGGAAGGGAGAGGGAGGGAGAGCTGGGAAGGGAGAGGGAGGGAGAGCTGGGAAGGGAGAGGGAGGGAGAGCTGGGAAGGGAGAGGGAGGGAGAGCTGGGAAGGGAGAGGGAGGGAGGGCAGGAAAGGGAGAGGGAGGAAGAGCTGGGAAGTGAGAGGGAGGGAGGGCAGGAAAGGAAGAGGGAGGAAGAGCTGGGAAGTGAGAGGGAGGAAGAGCTGGGAAGGGAGAGGGATGGAGGGCAGGAAAGGGAGAGGGAGGGAGGGCAGGAAAGGGAGAGGGAGGGAGAGCTGGGAAGGGAGAGGGAGGGAGAGCTGGGAAGGGAGAGGGAGGGAGGGCGGGGAAGGGAGGGGGAGGGAGGGCAGGAAAGGGAGGGCTGGGAAGGGAGGGGGAGGGAGGGCAGGAAAGGGAGGGCTGGGAAGGGAGAGGGAGAGGGAGGGAGGGCAGCAAAGAGAGAGAGGAGTGCTCTTGTGCTAAGCCCTGTTTTAAAGTTGTAGTGTCAGTAGCTGTACATCTTTGGAGTAAGAGCTAGGTAGATTCAGATAGTAACCCGCATATATACAGTATATATATATACTGTATATATATATATATATATATATATATATAATTAAAATGATTATATAGGAAAATACGAGTATACAATATGGGAAACATTAGGCACTTACAGGATTACTTAAGTGGGAGGAGAAAAAATCAAATTAAGCAAAGTTTAGAGGGAGCGACGTTACCGTAGAGTTAAGGGAGGGTTATAATTTAGAGATATACAGATATTAGAGAATTCTGACATCATTACGTTGACAAGAGTCCAAGATATTTAAATGATCTTTTTTTACTGCAAAATCACAAGACACTGCGTGTTCACATGCAGCCGAATAAGGAGGTCACTTGAGGGGAATATCTGACCTGTTGAACTTGAGGGGAATATCTGACCTGTTGAACTTGAGGGGAATATCTGACCTGTTGAACTTGAGGGGAATATCTGACCTGTTGAACTGACCTATATGCTCATCCATTCTGGTCTTGAAAGTTTGGTATGAACTGCCAATGTTCCCTGCCTGGCAGCGAGGGCATGTGAAATTATATACAAGTGACGAACGAATATCAGAGAAAAATGATCAACGATCGTGAATTTGTTCTTGTGAGAATGAAGCTAAAAGATAATTGGAAGATAACATTTGAACAGCTATCTCTTTGAATTAGTGTCTATTATACTAGTTCTTAGCCTATAATTACTGTAAAAAAGTACAATTAGTTTGAATTAATTGTGAGTATGATTAATTTGCATTATCAGTTGAATAGTCATGTGGGTTAAACCTGCATAAGAAACTACACTCGTAAGTTATAGTCATGTGGGTTAAACCTGCATAAGAAACTACAATCGTAAATTATAGTCATGTGGGTTAAACCTGCATAAGAAACTACACTCGTAAGTTATAGTCATGTGGGTTAAACCTGCATAAGAAACTACACTCGTAAATTATAGTCATGTGGGTTAAACCTGCATAAGAAACTACACTCGTAAGTTATTCAGTTATTCGCATTATGTCTCCATGTATAAGATCACGAAGAGGAACAGGACTGATGTGGGCCAATTGTACACATGAATTTATATATGCGCGCTTAACCCTATGAGGTGCAGGGCGGCCCAATTTGGATCCTCCCTTTGTTACTCCATTATCTTGGATATTTTAAGACGTTTCACCTCATTAGTTTGGCGATTATAAGATGCTCCAACCCAATAAGGTGTAGATTTTTCCTGGGCGAGCGATAGCGAGCCTGCAATTTGGGAGAAACCGGCCTTTGGCCGGGACATTTTTCTACCGAAAAATGTACATATTTAGTTTGAAGGGGGTCTGGGGGACGTTTTTTTTTTTAGTTTGAAGGGGGTCTGGAGAGGCGTTTTTCCAAGTCTAGGGGGTAAACTAAAAACACATTGTTCTAAATTGGCTACAAACAATGAAAACCCTCAATAATAATTAAGCAAAATACCATAATAACCCCCAAGACGTTGCACCAGATAGTGTTAAACATATACAGTATACACGCCGTAGGATAGCAAAGGAAGTACAGTATATGCGCTAATAAGTGTACAATCAAATATACTATCATACTCTGGCTTGTATCCATTTGGCCCCATTCAGCCTACTGTTTTAAAACGTTTATCCCCATCCAGGTGTCAATATTTTACTGGTGAGCGGTAGCGAGCCAGCATATTTTTTATTTTTGTTTTGACAGCAGGCTAAATTTGTAAATTTTTCGATAGAAAAATGTCTCCGGCGAAGCCGGATTTTTTCATATAATGATGGCTCGCTATCGCTCGCCAGGAAGAAATCGACACCTAGATGGGGATAAAAGTCTTAAAATAGTTGGCTGAATGGGGCCGAATGGATACAAGCCAGAGAAAGCGAGAAAAGGACAGAAATAACAAAAAGCAGGTCACCGCCCTTAAGCATATACAGTATACACGCCGTAGGATAGCAAAGGACGTACAGTATATGCGCTAATAAGTGAACAATCAAATATGCTTGGAAGTATGCGAGAACGTTTCAGAATTTGGGAAGAAACGAGTATGTATGTATCCATATATATTGTGTGAGTGTGTGCATACATAATTCAGAATGTGTGTGTAATGATCAATCAACGTTTAAGGGGAGATTTCCACTTGAGGGATTTTTTTCCGAACTTCCTTCTCCCTAACGTTTAGCCCCATCGTTTTTGATATTTTAAGACGTTTGCCCCATTAGTTTGGCAATTTTAATAACTTTCGCCCCATTTCTGTCAATTTTAAGACCTTTCGTGCTATTTAGGTGTCTATTTTTTCCTGGCGAGCGATAGCGAGCCTGTAACTTAAGAGGAATCGGCCTTTGGCCGGGACATTTTTCTACCGAAAAATTTACACATTTATCTTGAAAGGGGGTCTAGGGGATGTAATTTTAAGCTTGATGGAGGTCTAGGGAACACACTAGAAACCTCCCCTTAATGTTCATGTATTACAATAAATAAATCTTTTGTTTATATATAGAAATATTCAATACATAAGTTATCTTTACAATATAGAATCCATTTCTTGTATTTGTATCTTAAATCAAACAAGCTTCTTTGAAGGAAGGAAGAAATGACGACATGATAAAGGTTTAATATTTCTATGTTTAGATATACTGTTATTATCACAATGTTTCCGAAAGAGCTTGGTGTAATGTTTTAATGTTTCGAAACACTCACGTTTATAAGGTATTCACATTTAGCTGATTTATTGTTTCTAAATGTGTCGATGATTTCATGATGTTTTACTTTGATATTTATGTTGTATCAGACTATGAAACGTAGATGAGGGCCAAGGAACTGGCGTCTTGACCCTATTTTTGGCTTACAGTGTGCTGGCTTAACGATCCAGAAGGTTTGATAGCCTATGACGTCCAGCTCTCCCAAATATACCTGGGGTGAGTGGGATCGAATCCTGGTCAGGATACCTCTCTCCCAACCTGTCGTACATTATTATTAGATATTTGTCATTCAGAGAGGTTCCATAATAGTACCGGTACGATTAAAATCGTATCACTTAGCCGAGTTGTCAGGAGGGGGGGGGGGGGATATATAGAATAGTCATGGTTGAAGTCTAAAAAACAACAAAAACACACGTGTTCGAAGGCATAGTCCTCCACGATACTATTACCTGTTTCTTCAAATGAGAACTAAGGTTGCTTCCCTAATATTCACTCATGGCCGAGTGGTTACGGTGCCCAACTCTCCCAAATATACCTGGGGTGGGTGAGTTCGAATTCTGGTCAGGATACCTCTCTCCCATCTTGACTTACAGTGTGCTGGCTAAATAATCCAGAGGGGTTGATAGCTTTTAAAGTCCTATTTTAACTAAGTAAGTTAAGTAAGCCATTAAACTTGTACCCTGATATTCTATAAAACAAATTGTGTGTTATCGACCTACTATTATTAACATGGCATTACAGGTCTATAGGTAGCGCCAACGAACTTGACAATCATTTTTACCCCTTAACTTCTTATAACTCAAAATGAATGAAAGCAATCGGGCTGAAATTCCTCTCATTTGGGAAGAGTCCACCAGGTAATAGGTGTGGATATTTACAGCCAGTTTGCTCTAATAGCTTTTGAGTTACGAAGAGGTCAGGGATCGAAATTATTATCAAGTTCGTTGGTGCTACCCATAGATATAGCTCAATGGACAGAGGCACCAAGTGTAAGGACACTGTTCATCCTTCTCGCCCTCCCATGGATTAGTTAAAGAATTGGACTTCAGAGGCTATCAGATCTTTTTGAAATATTAATCCAGCACATTGTAAGTCAAAAATGTTGTCAGAACTGGACCCCCTTTTCGAGAACTCTAGTCCCTTGCCAAGGAGCTTAAGGGAGCCCACCTCGCTTTTTGTTTTCTCTTTCTCTCCCTCTCTCTTTGGCTTGTATCCATTCGGCCCCATTCAGCCTACTGTTTTAAGACGTTTACCCCCATCCAGGTATCAATATTTTCCTGGTGAGCGGTAGCGAACCAGCATATATATATTTTTGGTTTGACAGCAAGCTTAATTTGTACATTTTTCGATAGAACATTTTCTCCGGCGAAGCCGGATTTCTCCATACAATTCTGGCGAGCGATAATCGACACCTGGATAGGGATAAACGTCTTAAAACAGTTGGCTGAATGGGGCCGAATGGATACAAGCCAGGGAAAGAGACACAAGGAGAGAGAGAGATAAAAAAAAAAAAAAACGGTGACCCCCCTTAACCTTAGACTTTTTGGTTGTACGTCTAGTTAGCCACCATTGCGCCACAACTCACTTGGTTCACTTTTTGAGCGATTTTTGCATGTATTAATTATTTTTCTAGTTTCCTCCCTAGACCTCCATCAGATTTATAAAAACATCCATTAGATCACCCTTCTAGATTAATTTGTACATTTTTCGGTAGACAAATTTCCCGGCCGAAGGCCGGTTCTTCCAACATTACAGGCTCACTATCGTTCGCTAGGGAAAAAATCGACACCTAAATAGCACGAAAGGTCTAAATATTGACGAGTATATGGGGCGAAAGGTCTTAAAATTGACTAACTAATGGGGCAAACATCTTAACACTCGAAAACTAATGGGGCTAAACATGAGGGAGAAAATGGTCCAGAAAACCGGCCCATGTCCCCTTAGGGGGAGGTATTTTGTTCTGAATCCCTTTCTCCTTCACGTTTAGCCCCATTAGTATCTGGGTCTTCTCCTGGATGACCTAGATGTGTGTGAATTTGTATTTTTATTTTGTGTGTGTTCATTGTTTTCTGCTGCGATGTCCCTATTCGGGCTCTGTCTTGAGTCGGTTCCCCCCCCCCCCCCAGAAAAATAGGAAAAGTGGGGATCGGGCCTGAGCGTATAGATACATACATACAGTTTTCAAATGTTGTCAATATTAAGACCTTTCGTGTCATTTAGGTGTCGATTTTTTTCCTGGCGAGCTATAGCGAGCCTGTAATTAAGGAGGAACCATTGTTCTACCGAAAAATTTACAAATTTTTATCAGTGGGAGGTTTTCTTTTAAGGGGGGTGACCTGCTTTTTTTTTATTTCTCTCCTTTTCTTTCTTTCTCTGGCTTGTATCCATTCGGCCCCATTCAGCCAACTATTTTAAGACGTTTATCCCCATCTAGGTGTCAATTTCTTCCTGGCGAGCGATAGCGAGGCAGCATTATATTCAGAAATCCGGCTTCGCCGGAGACATTTTTCTATCGAAAAATTTACAAATTTAGCCTGCTGTCAAAAACATTTAAGATATATGCTGGCTCGCTACCGCTCGACAGTAAAGAAAATGGACACCTGGATGGGGATAAACGTCTTAAAACAGTAGGCAGAATGGGGCCAAATGGATACAAGCCAGAGAAGGAGAGAACAAATGCAGGTCACCCCCCTTAACTTTGATAGAGGTCTAGGGAGCAAACTAAAACAAATACATATACCGGTATAGTTAGATGCTTATGTTCTGGGTGTGGTGTCCCGAGCTCGAATCCCGGGAGGACCATATGCATTCATTAGTTTATTCAAGTGCATTGGGCGGTTTGTAATTGATGATTAATGTTAAGAACGGGGTGTTACTTAATACATACATACATACATACATACATACATACATACATACATACATACATACATACATAAATATAACTACGTCCCCTTTTGGAAGTGGAACATTCAAGTAATGCAAGTTAAGGGGGGTGACCTGCTTTTTGTTATTTCTGTCCTTTTCTCTCTTTCTCTGGCTTGTATCCATTCGGCCCCATTCAGCTAACTATTTTAAGACGTTTATCCCCATCTAGGTGTCGATTTCTTCCTGGCGAGCGATAGCGAGCCAGCATTATATGAAGAAATCCGGCTTCGCCGGAGAAATTTTTGTATCGAATAATGTACAAATTTAGCCTGCTGTCAAACAAAAATAAAAAATATGCTGGCTCGCTACCGCTCACCAGTAACAAATTGACACCTGGATGGGGATAAACGTCTTAAAACAGTAGGCTTAATGGGGCCAAATGGGTATAAGCCAGAGAAAGATAGAAAAGGACAGACCAAAAACAGGTCACCCCCCCCCCCCCCCACCCCTTAAGCCTTTCTGTACCGGCGACGTCTTTTGTATTGGATTTCAGCTGCATTTAGACGATGTTATGAAGCTTAGGGGGTGGATATATGGTAGGTCCAAAATGTGTTTACTTGAGATAGTCTGTAGCCCAAGAACGGATAGGCGTCCTTCCTTAGCTTACTAAAATCGTCTAATAGTGGCCAGAATAAAATGAAAAGGACATTGCCGGTATAGAAAGGGTTCACTTTTTGGGCGATTTTTGCATCTATTCATTATTTTTGCATCTATTCATTATTTTTGCATCTATTCATTATTTTTGCATCGATTCATTATTTTTGCATCTATTCATTATTTTTGCATGTATTCATTATTTTTGCATCTATTCATTATTTTTGCATCTATTCATTATTTTTGCATCTATTCATTATTTTTGCATCTATTCATTATTTTTGCATCTATTCATTATTTTTGCATCTATTCATTATTTTTGCATCTATTCATTATTTTCTAGTTTCCTCCCTAGACCTCCATCAAATTAAAAGAAATATCCATTAGATCCCCCTTCTAGATTAATTTGTACATATTTCGGTAGAAAAATGTTCCGGCCGAAGGCCGGTTCTTCCAACATTACAGGCTCATTATCGTTCGCTAGGGACAAAATCGACACCTAAATAGCACGAAAGGTCTAAATATTGACGAAGAAATGGGGCGAAAGGTCTTAAAATCGACTAACTAATGGAGCAAAAATCTTAAAATCTGAAAACTAATGGAGCTAAACATGAGGGAGAAGGGGGGGGGGGGGGGGGGGGGTCCAAAAAAGCGGCCCATGTCCCCCTTAAGCCACCATACATAAGGTTTCGTCCATGCGTTCCGGCCTATACCTACCTACTGGATACCCGCTGCTTTGGTCCCCTGTTAATGATGCGTGTATTAATTGGCGTTTAGAGGCCTCTCTCCTCTCCCCCCCACCCCCAAAGTTACCTACTTAAGGGGAGATTTCCACTTGAGGGATTTTTTTCCTGGACCCCTTTCTCTCTCATGTTTATTAACCCCATTGCTTTTTAGATTTTAAGACGCTCGGCCCCTTTTGTTTGGCGATTTTAAGAACTTTCGCCCCATTTCTGTCAATTTTAAGAACTGTCGTGCCATTTAGGTGTCGATTTTTTCCTGGCGAGCGATAGCGAGCCTGTAATTTGAGAGGATCCGGCCTTCGGCCGGGATTTTTTTTACCGAAAAATTTACAAATTTATCTTGAAAGGTGGTCTATGGGGTGTAATTTTAAGCTTGATGGAGTTCTAGGGAAGAAACTAAATACCTCCCCTTAAGCACATATCACACACTCATAGTATGTGTATCTGTGTATCTCTCTATATAATACTCGGGCTCTCGTCCATCTATCATGTTAGTCATCCTTTTCTGTACAGCCCATTTATTCCCATTTATCTGAACAGCTTTCATCTACTTCCCCTGAGAGCATATATCCAGAGAGAGAGAGAGTGTGTGTATGTGTGTGTGTGTGTGTGTGTGTGTGTGTGTGTGTGTGTGTGTATGTGTGTGCGAGAGTGAGTGAGTGGGAATGAGAAAATTTCCTTTCGCAATCAAAGAAAGGAGAGGAAAAAATGGGCTGTCAGTCTCAGACCTCACCTTCCATTCACCTGCCCTGGCAAGACCTAGCCAGACCTCTATCCTATTCTATCGACACAGGCCCAATCTCCACTTTATCTATTTTGTTTTTCTTTGTTTTCCTTCTTTTCCTTTTGTTTCATTTGTTGGCGGGTGGCCGACTCAAGACAGAGCCAGAATAGGGACAAAACAACAGAAAACAATGAACACACAACAACAAAATACAAATAACCAGACCTATGCCACCATAATAGCTGGGGGGAGAGAATTGCATATAGTTACATACAGAAACCACACAACCCATTTGGTTTAACCCCTTCTGTACCGGAGACGTCTTTTAACTTCATTCTGGCCACTATTGGACGATTTTCTTCAGTTTCAAAAAGGCCTCCAGCCGTTAACAGTCTTCGAACTATCTTAATTAACCCTTTTTACTACCAGGGATCCTTCTTAAGCTGCACAAAATCGTCTAAATATAGCTAGACTATAAGGAAAAAGACGTCGCCGGTACGGAAGGGGTTAATCGAGTTGATCCGACCTAGAAAATTAATGGACAGTTATTAATACCCATATACAAAGAACCTTAAACCAAAAGGCTCTCTCTCCCCAACCACCACTCCCTCCGGCAAAAAAACGTACTGGAAATGAGTTCGAAGGATGACTGAAAATGCATGAAGGAAATTTGTTTTGTATAATAGACAAACTAGTATGAAGATAATTACTTATAGACATGCAACCAGCCACGTATTTGTGTGCACCAATAGCTTAGAGAGAGATATTGTGTTCTAATCTTGCAACCAGCCACGTATTTGTGTGCACCAATAGCTTAGAGAGAGATATTGTGTTCTAATATGTGCCTAAATGAGTCAATGGTTACACATTTACGGAGTGTTGCAGGAGTTTGAGCTATCTGTTATGTCATTATATAAAACACTTCATAGTATATACTGTCTAGCTTTGCTCTGTGACAGCTTAAGGGGAGATCTCCACTTGAGGGATTTTTTTCTTGACCCCTTTCTCCCTCATGTTTAGCCCCATTGCTTTTGATATTATAATACGTTTGCCCCATTAGTTTAGCGATTTTAAGAACTTTCACCCCATATTAAGACCTTTCGTGCAATTCTGGTGTCGATTTTATCCTGGCGAGCGATAGCGAGCCTGTAATTTAAGAGGAACCGGCCTTCGGCCAGGACATTTTTCTACCGAAAAATGTACAAATTTATCTTGAAAGGGACTCAAGGGGGTGTAATTTTAAGCTTGATGGAAGTATAGGGAACAAACTAAATACCTCCCCTTAACGCCAGACAATTATCTCTGGTAGGGAAACATGGGGCAAATAATTATATATACTGTATATATATATATATATATATATATTGTCTTTTTTCATATCTCTGTTGTTAAATCCTTTGAATATTTGAAAACCATATATTAATTTACCTCATACTCACCACTTCTTAAGGGGAGATTTCCACTTGAGGGATTTTTTCTTGAACCCTTTCTCCCTCATGGTTAGCCCCATTGCTTTTGATATTATAAGACGTCCGCCACATTATTTTGGCGATTTTAAGAACTTTCGCCCCATTTCTGTCAATTTTAAGACTTTTCGTGCCTTTTAGGTGTCGATTTTTTCCTGGCGAGCGATAGCGAGCCTGTAATTTAAGAGGAACCGGCCTTCGGCCGGGACATTTTTCTACCGAAAAATGTAAACATTTTATCTTGAAAGGGGGTCTAGGGGCTGTAATGTTAAGCTTGATGGAAGTCTAGCGAACTAACTAAAAACCTCCCCTAAAGTGAGAACAAATTGAGTGTCCTGCAAACTCTGCTTGTAAGACTTGTTTCTTAGAAAAATAGTTAATTTGGTAGCTCTTCGCTGCACTGATTTCAACTTGCTAATGTCTTTGACTAGCTTTGGGGCAACTATCATCGTATCTGTGTCTTTGTCTCTAATTTGCTTTCTGACCCGTTTCGTATATGCAGTTGTTCATCGCTCACTTTCTCAGTCAATCAACTCCAGTATTCCTCAGGGTTCTGTTCTGTCTCCAGTTCGCTTCCTAATATTAATTAATGATGTTCTCGACTGTACCACTATCCCTATTCACTCAAATGGTCACGAGTGTACCTTACATTAAGGGAGCCCACCTCGCTTTGTTTATCTTTCTCTCCCTCTCTCTTTGGCTTGTATCCATTCGGCCCCATTCAGCCTACTATTTTAAGACTTTTACCCCCATCCAGGTGTCAATTTTCTTTGCTAGCGGTAGCGAGCCAGCATATATATATTTTTGTTTTGACAGCAGGCTAAATTTGTAAATTTTTCGATAGGAAAATGTCTCCGGCGAAGCCGGATATCTCCATACAATGCTGGCTCGCTATCGCTCGCCAGGAAGAAATTGACACCTGGATGGGGATAAACGTCTTAAAACAGTTGGCTAAATGGGGCCGAATGGATACAAGCCAGAGAAAGAGAGAAAAAGAAAGAAAGATAAAAAAAGCCGGTGACCCCCCCTTAATCAACTAGTTTTCCACAATGACCCAACCACTCAATCACTCCAAAACACACGTGATGAGGCCATAGCGCGTCTATTATCTTTCTGATCTGTCCACTATTTCCGATTGGGGCTCAGATGATCTTGTTACTTTCAATGCCTCTAAGACCCGATTTCTCCCATCTACCCGTCCTAAGCTTTACAAGACTATCACTTACTCTTGAACAATGTACAAATCAATGTTTCATCTTCTTGCAATATTCTTGGTGTGTCCTTAATTGGAAAGATCATATTACCACTCTTGCTAAAACAGCTTCCTAGAAGTTAGGTGTGCTCAACCGTTTCCGTTGGTTCCTCACCCCACGCACAGCTTCTTGCTCTATATAGGGGCACTGTGCGCCCATGTATCGATTATTGTTCGCATGTGTGGGGAGGCTTAAGGGGAGATTTCCACTTGAGGGATTTTTTTCTGGACCCCTTTCTCCCTCATGTTTAGCCCCATTGCTTTTGAAATTTTAAGACGTTCGCCCCATAATTTAAGAACTTTCGCCCCATTTCTGTCAATTTTAAGACCTTTTATGCAATTTAGGTGTCGATTTTTTCCTGGCGAGCGATAGCGAGCCTGTAATTTAAGAGGAACCGGCCTTTGGCCGGGATTTTTTTCTACCGAAAAATGTACACATTTATCTTGGAAGGGGGCCTAGAGGGTGTAATCTTAAGCTTGATGGAGGTCTAGGGAACAAACTAAATACCTCCCCTTAAACCATACTCACCTTCTTGAAAAGTTAGTCAAAAGCAATTGTGTCGCATCAATTGTGTCGCATCAATTGTGTCGCATCAATTGTGTCGCATCAATTCACCTTCTCTTACTAATTCCCTTTAAGGGGAGATTTCCACTTGAGTTTTTTTTTTCATGACCCCTTTTTCCTTCCATGTTTAGCCCCATTGCTTTTGAGATTTTAACACGTTCGCCCCATTAGTTTGGCGATTTTAAGAACTTTCGCCCCATTTATGTCAATGTTAAGACCTTTCGTGCCATATAGGTGTCAATCTTTTCCTGGCGATCGATAGCGAGCCTGTAATTTGAGAGGAACCGGCCTTCGGCCTGGACATTTTTCTACCGAAAAATTTACAAATTTATCTTGAAAGGGGTCAAAGGGGGTGTAATTTTAAGCTTGATGGAGGTTTAGGGAACAAACTGAATACCTCCCCTTAATTTCTCTCTATACGCTGCCATGTTGTATATCTCTCACTCTTCTATTGTTCTTACAACAATGTTCTTCAGAGCTCTCTCAGTGTATACCTTCTTCCTTACGGAGAGTAGGGGGCACCCGATTTTCAATACATTCCCACTCTTATTCTGTCCAACTCTCTAACCCAAGAATGAACCACTTTCCTTAGTCTTCTATTCAACAAGTAAGCTCCGGAACTCTCTCCCCCAATCTTTCTTTCTCTCATACTATGACTTAAACTGCTCCAAGCTCCGTGTCCAGAAATGTTTACTCTAATTAGTAGGAGGGAGAGAGTCCAGGTTTACCCCAGGTGCCATGGCACGCAAGGAACGGACACTAACATGGGGAATATTCGAAATGCTTTAATACATGACCACGGAAAATGTTAGGGGGGTCACCGTTTTTTGTTTTTTTCTCTCTTTCCCTGGCTTGTATCCATTCGGCCCCATTCAGCCAACTGTTTTAAGACGTTTATCCCCATCCAGGTGTCGATTTCTTCCTGGCGAGCGATAGCGAGCCAGCATTGTATGGAGAAAACCGGCTTCGCCGGAGACATTTTTCTATCGAAAAATGTACAAATTTAGCTTGCTGTCAAAACAAAAATATATATATGCTGTCTCGCTACCGCTCGCCAGGAAAATATTGACACCTGGATGGGGGTAAACGTCTTAAAACAGTAGTCTGAAAGGGGCCGCATGGATACAAGCCAAAGAGTGAGGGAGAGAAAGAGAAAAAAAGCGAGGTGGGCTCCCTTAAGGTGGAACATTCTGTATTGACCAAGGGGTTGGGTCAGTTGGTGAAGGTGTGGACATGGTTGGTGAAGGTGTGGACATGGTTGGTGAAGGTGTGGACATGGTTGGTGAAGGTGTGGACATGGTTGGTGAAGGTGTGGACATGGTTGGTGAAGGTGTGGACATGGTTGGTGAAGGTGTGGACATGGTTGGTGAAGGTGTGGACATGGTTGGTGAAGGTGTGGACATGGTTGATGAAGGTGTGGACATGGTTGGTGAAGGTGTGGACATGGTTGGTGAAGGTGTGGACATGGTTGGTGAAGGTGTGGACATGGTTGGTGAAGGTGTGGACATGGTTGGTGAAGGTGTGGACATGGTTGGTGAAGGTGTGGACATGGTTGGTGAAGGTGTGGACATGGTTGTGTGCGGCCGACATGCCATTAAGGGGAGATATTTAGTTTGTTCCCTAGACCTCCATCAAGCTTAAAATTACACCCCCTCGAGTCCCTTTCAAGATAAATTTGTACATTTTTCGGTAGAAAAATTTCCCGGCCGAAGGCCGGTTCCTCTTAAATTACAGGCTCGCTATCGCTCGCCAGGATAAAATCGACACCTGAATTGCACGAAAGGTCTTAATATGGGGTGAAAGTTCTTAAAATCACTAAACTAATGGGGCAAACGTTTTATAATATCAAAAGCAATGGGGCTAAACATGAGGGAGAAAGGGGGTCAAGAAAAAAATCCCTCAAGTGGAAATCTCTCCTTAAAACTTGGCATTCACGACAAACTTCCCTCTTGCATTTCGAACTACATGTATTTCGAACTACATGTATTTCGAACTACATGTATTTCGAACTACTGTACATGTATTTCGAACTACATGTATTTCGAACTACATGTATCGGATAATATGAGAGAACCCGCGGAAGCAAGCGTATTTAAAAAAAGGCAAGATTATGTTCCTGTAAGCTGTCTGAGTTTGTGTTAAGGGAGCCCACCTCGCTTTTTTTCTCTTTCTCTCCCTCTCTCTCTTTGGGTTGTATCCATTCGGCGCCATTCAGCCTACTGTTTTAAGACGTTTATCCCCATCCAGGTTTCAATATTTTCCTGGCGGGTAGCGAGCCAGCATATATATATTTTTGTTTTGACAGCAAGCTAAATTTATACATTTTTCGATAGAGAAATGTCTCCGGCAAAGCCGGATTTCTCCATACAATGCTGGCTCGCTATCGCTCGCCAGGAAGAAATCGACACCTGGATGGGGATAAACGTCTTAAAACAGTTGGCTGAATGGGGCCGAATGGATACAAGCCAGGGAGAGAGAGAAAAGGAGAGGGCCGAAAGGATACAACCCAGAGAGAGAAAAAAAAAACAGGTGACCCCCTTAATTACCGTGTGGGCGACCTAAGCTCCCGTAATGATATAATGCCTCTTGATTGACGCCCAGCACCGCATTACCACCGACACCTAATTACTGTGTGTAATTATGGGGGAGAGAGGGCGTTTGTCTAGATTCCCTTCTCCCTCGTGTTTAGCCCCATTAGTTTTCAGATTTTAAAGTGTTTGCCCCATTATTTTGTCGATTTTAAGATGTTTGCCCCATTATTTTGTCGATTTTAAGGCCTTCCACCCCATTTCCTTGTCAATATTTAAACCCTTCGTGCTATTTAGGTTGTCAATTTTTTTTTTCTTGGCGAATGATGGGGAGCCTGTAATTTTGGAAGAATTGGCCTTTGGCCGGGACATTTTTCTACCGAAAAATGTACAAATTTATCTAGAATGGTGGTTTAGTGGATGTTATTTTAAGTTTGATGGAGGTATATTTAAGTTTGATGGAGGTATATTTAAGTTTGATGGAGGTATATTTAAGTTTGATGGAGGTATATTTAAGTTTGATGGAGGTATATTTAAGTTTGATGGAGGTACTGTATATTTAAGTTTGATGGAGGTGTATTTAAGTTTGATGGAGGTGTATTTAAGTTTGATGGAGGTATATTTTAAGTTTGATGGAGGTATATTTAAGTTTGATGGAGGTATATTTAAGTTTGATGGAGATATATTTAAGTTTGATGGAGGTATATTTAAGTTTGATGGAGATATATTTAAGTTTGATGGAGGTATATTTAAGTTTGATGGAGGTATATTTAAGTTTGATGGAGGTATATTTTAAGTTTGATGGAGGTATATTTTAAGTTTGATGGAGGTATGTTTAAGTTTGATGGAGATATATTTAAGTTTGATGGAGGTATATTTTAAGTTTGATGGAGGTATATTTAAGTTTGATGGAGATATATTTTAAGTTTGGAGGTATATTTAAGTTTGATGGAGATATATTTTAAGTTTGATGGAGATATATTTAAGTTTGATGGAGGTATATTTTAAGTTTGATGGAGGTATATTTAAGTTTGATGGAGGTATATTTAAGTTTGATGGAGGTATATTTAAGTTTGATGGAGGTATATTTTAAGTTTGATGGAGGTATATTTAAGTTTGATGGAGGTATATTTAAGTTTGATGGAGGTATATTTAAGTTTGATGGAGGTATATTTTAAGTTTGATGGAGGTATATTTAAGTTTGATGGAGGTATATTTAAGTTTGATGGAGATATATTTAAGTTTGATGGAGGTATATTAAGTTTGATGGAGGTATATTTAAGTTTGATGGAGGTATATTTAAGTTTGATGGAGGTATATTTTAAGTTTGATGGAGGTATATTTAAGTTTGATGGAGATATATTTAAGTTTGATGGAGGTATTTTAAGTTTGATGGAGGTATATTTAAGTTTGATGGAGGTATATTTAAGTTTGATGGAGGTATATTTTAAGTTTGATGGAGGTATATTTAAGTTTGATGGAGGTATATTTAAGTTTGATGGAGGTATATTTAAGTTTGATGGAGGTATATTTAAGTTTGATGGAGGTATATTTAAGTTTGATGGAGGTATATTTTAAGTTTGATGGAGGTATATTTAAGTTTGATGGAGGTATATTTAAGTTTGATGGAGGTATATTTAAGTTTGATGGAGGTATATTTTAAGTTTGATGGAGGTCTAGGGAGGAAACTAGAAACATTATATATACATTTACAATACCGACCAAAAAGTGCACCATCCCTCCCTTAATCAAAATTACCTGAAATGGTCATTGACGGTAATGTCGTGTGCTAATTAGTGGACGCCATAATACGTGGTGATTGCGGCCACAGGATTACTTAAGGGGAGGTTTCTAGTTTGTTTCCTACTCCTCCAGCAATCTTAAAATGTCACCCCCTTGACCCCCTTTCAAGATAAATTTGTACATTTTTCGGTAGAAAAATTTCCCGGCCCAAGGCCGGTTACTCCTAAATTACAGGCTCGCTATCGCTCGCCAGGATAAAATCGACACCTAAATTGCACGAAAGGTCTTTAAAATTGACAGAATGGGGCGGAAATTATTAAAATCACCAAACTAATGGGGCAAACGTCTTAAAATCTCAAAAACAATGGGGCTAACCATGAGGGAGAAAGGGGTCAAGAAAAAAATCCCTCAAGTGGAGACCTCCCCTTAATGCAACCCAAATGGACTACAATTATTTCACTTTATGCAACCCAAATGGACTACACCTATTTCACTTTATGCAACCCAAATGGACTACACCTATTTCACTTAATGCAACCCAAATGGACTACACCTATTTCACTTTATGCAACCCAAATGGACTAAACCTATTTTACTTTATGCAACCCAAATGGACTACACCTATTTCACTTTATGCAACCCAAATGGACTACACCTATTTTACTTTATGCAATCCAAATGGACTACACCTATTTCACTTTATGCAACCCAAATGGACTACACCTATTTCACTTTATGCAACCCAAATGGACTACAATTATTTTAGCCATCATTACTTTACTCTCTGTTTTGCCTCCATTTCCACACCTACTGTACACTCACACATTTAATAATTAGATAACAGGACATTATCTAGTGAATCCTATCTATCTATCTATCTATCTATCTATATGCTCAGGCCCAATCCCCATTTTTCCTATTTTTATTTTCTATTTGATTCTATTTTATATTTGTTTTTGTTTTCCTAATATCATGCTATTTGTGGCACGAACTGCTTATCCAGTATCTTCGCCAGCATTTCATAATTGTGCTTCCAAAATTTGTCACATAATTCGATGGGCGTCCACAACCGTAGCCATGGAACGGCCTTAAAGGAGCCCACTTCGCCTTTTTTTTTTTCTTTCTCTCCCTCTCTCTTTGGCTTGTATCCATTCTACCCCATTCAGCCTACTGTTTTAAGACGTTTACCCCCATCCAGGTGTCAATATTGTCCTGGCAAGCGGTAACGAGCCAGCATATATATATTTTTGTTATGACAGCAAGCTAAATTTGTAAATTTTTCGATAGAAAAATTTCTCCGGCGAAGCCGGATTTCTCCATACCATGCTGGCTCGCTCTCGCTCGCCAGGAAGAAATCGACACCTGGATGGGGATAAACGTCTTAAAACAGTTGGCTGAATGGGGCCGAATGGATACAAGCCAGGGAAAGAGAGAAAAGGAGAGAAAGATAAAAACAAAAACGGTGACCCCCCTTAAAGGAAACTAGAGAAAACGACTCTGATAGAGGGATAGAAACCAAGGGAGGGTCGTGTGTATGATTAGCATATGATTATGTATTTTTGTACATGCTTTAGGTGACATTATTGAGTTTGTATCGTCTACAACCTTGAAATACACTTGTCAAAGGCACATTATCGCGTGACAGACCGTGCAACAATCAGGCCAATTTTCAATACAAGATTGCAATTACAGAACAATGGATTAATATACAGTATATGCATTATTTAAACAGAATAAGATAAATATTCAAGGAAAGGGAACAGTAATTATCAGGCTGCAAATGCAATGTATTATTGTAAAATATCACAATGTTTATATACTTATAGAAACAAGGCTTGCTGATCAAACACCCCCTGCAGCGCTAACACATATAGTACCATGTAATATGGAGTGGCTTCGGTCACCCAGGCTTTATTGTGGTTGGCAGGGAGGGTTCTGTGGGGGGCGCTCGGTTATGGCCTTGGCCTTGCTCGGGGCCTTGAGGTTGTTCGGCCAGGTAGCTTGGGGAACAACAACAACAACAACCAGGTAATATTACTATAGTCTATAGGCCCAATCCCCACTTTGCCTTTTTTTTTGGGGGGGGGGGGGACTATGGTGATAAAGTTAAGGGGAGGTTTTTAGTGTGTTTCCTAGACTTCCATCAAGCTTGAAATTACACCCCCTTGACCCCCTTTCAAGATAAATTTGTACATTTTTCGGTAGAAAAAATTCCGGCCAAAGGCCGGTTACTCTTAAATTACAGGCTCGCTATCGCTCGCCAGGATAACATCGACACCTAAATTGCACGAAAGGTCTTAAAATTGACAGAATGGGGCGGAAATTCTTAAAATCACCAAACTAATGGGGCAAACGTCTTAAAATCTCAAAAACAATGGGGCTAACCATGAGAGAGAAAGGGGTCAAGAAAAAAAATCCCTCAAGTGGAGACCTCCCCTTAAATACGAAAACGTTGAGACAAATACGAAAAAAAGGTCCAATCTCGGGGGAAAATATGATGTGATCATTAAATAAGAAAGCTAAGATCCAATTAAGGCGAGATGATAATACGTGGAAATAAAATGTGAGAGGATATCAAAGAAAAATTGGAGATGACCTTTTCACGATAAATGTAGGAGAGAATATGAGATGGTTCCAGGTAAAAATATTCCTAATATTAAGGGAGCCCACCTCGCTTTTTTTGTCTCTTTCTCTCCCTCTCTCTTTGGCTTGTATCCATTCCGCCCCATTCAGCCTACTGTTTTAAGACTTTTATCCCCATCCAGGTGCCGATTTCTGCCTGGCGAGCGAAAGCGAGCCAGCATTGTATGGAGAAATCTGGCTTCGCCGGAGACATATTTTTTTATCGAAAAATTTACAAATTTAGCATGCTGTCAAAACAAAAATATATATATGCTGGGTCGCTACCGCTCGCCAGGAAAATAGTGACATCTGGATGGGGGTAAGCGTCTTAAACCAGTAGGCTGAATGGGGCCGAATGGATACAAGCCAAAGAGAGAGGGAGAGAAAGATAAAAAAAGTGAGGTGGACTCCCTTAATTAATTAGTGTTGCCAGCCTTGTGCAGGTAATTATGTATAGGTATGTTTTATAATAATGATGAAAGGAAAGGGAACATTATATTTCCCAGTATCATATTTTTGGGTAAGATCTACAATTCAAATTCTGATAAGTTATAATTATATATAATATTCTGCCTAGCACATATTGAAGCACAGGGTGGCGCAGATCTTAGTTACCCTGGTGATATGTTGTTGCCTACCCTGTACCAAAACTGTAAGTATAAATGTTTATATATATATATGGCAGAGTGGTCTTGCCACGTATCTGGTAAGAAGAAATCTGGAGAAGAAACAAAAGGAGTATGTTGCCTTTATGGACTTGGAGAAGGCCTATGACAGAGTGGATAGAGAAGGTTTGTGGAAAGTACTTAGAATATACGGAGTAGAGGGCAAGTTGCTGAAAGCAGTGAAGAGCATGTATGAGGGTGCAAAGGCGGCAGTACGTGTGGAGAGTGAGCAGAGCGAGTTCTTTGACCTGAATGTTGGTTTGAAACAGGGGTGTGTGATGTCCCCGTGGTTGTTTACTGTATATGGATGGAGTTATGAAAGAAATACTATCAAGAGCAGTGGATGTTGGTGTATCGCTGAAAAGGGAGGGAATTGAGTGGAAGCTACCTATACTGCTGTTTGCGGATGATACAGTTCTGATGAGTGATAATGAATGGGAGTTGCAGGGTCTGGTAAATGAGTTTGGAACAGTGTGCGAAAAACGGAATTTGAAGGTAAATACGGGGAAGAGCAAGGTTATGGTCTTCGAAAGGGGTGAAGTCACAGAGTGTGAGGTGAAGCTGAACGGTCAGGCTATGGAGATCGTCAACTCTTTTAAGTATCTGGGCAGTGTGTTGAGTAAAGATGGGACTATGGATGAAGAGGTGCGGGAGAGGGTACAACAGGGGAAGAGGGTTGTAGGAACGCTAAAAGCAGTAACAAGAAATAGAGTGGTCAGTATGGAAGTGAAGAAGTCCTTGCATGACAGTGTGGTAATCCCGACACTGACTTACGGAAGCGAAGCATGGACGTTGGTTGAGAGACTCAGATCAAGAGTGAGAGCAGTGGAAATGAATTACTTAAGGAGTGCATGCGGAGTTACATGGAGGGATAGACAGACTAATGAGGAAGTAAGAAGGAGGTGTGGTGTGGAGGTAGATGTGCTGGAAAGTGTGAAAAGGAACAACTTGAGATGGTTCGGCCATATGGAACGTATGGAAAGCGAGAGAATGACTAAGAGGGTGTACGAGAGCGAGGTGGAGGGACAGAGGGGGAGAGGTAGACCGAATATGAGGTGGAAGGATGGAGTGAGGAACTACATGAACGAAGGCGGTGCTGGTTGGGGGGAAGGGCGTCGACTGACTGGGGACAGAGGTGCATGGGGGCGGTTCGTTCGTGGCCACCCCTTCGGGGATCACGGCGTCAGGCAATAGATAGATAGAGATAGTCTTGCCACTGGACTGGTAATCCAATGGACCCGGGTTCGAATCCCAATATGTCTATGGGAAGATATTATTGGGATGGAATTTGTGCTGTACCTAGTATCATTGCATTACCACAGCACACCGAAATGCCAAAAAAATACCCTCATTGTTCCCTGATTAAATAGCACTGTATGAATATTCCCATATTCAAAGTATGTTACAGGGGGGTAATGCCTAGTGAGTTAATTGCTCAATAGGTGACGTTCTGACAGTGAGGGTCGGAATGTGGGGGGTGAGACGGTGAAGCGCAGAGGCGAAGCGGCTTCAGAGATGGAGTTGCTTCGAGCCGGGGTGCTTCACATGTCTCACTCCCTAGACTGGAACAAGACCTCTCGGGCCTCACCGTGTTCAGCGGTGTAGTGTAAAGGCTCTCAGCCTATGCCCGAGAGGGAGTAGTTGGAATATAGAAGAAAAAAAAATATATATATATATATAGTATATATATATATATATATATATATATATATATATATATATAAATTATATACATCAATAGAAATAATAAGTACATCAAATAAACATAAAAACGCAATAATAATAATAATTACAAAACAAACAAAAAAATATTAAAACATTCGAAAGAAGAGGAAACCTTGCGATTTCGTGGTTATTCTTATGAAAACAAACTCAATGTTGTGAGTAAAATAATGGCATTTATAAAATAATATTAAATCCTTCTAGTTAATTGACGACCAATATTATTCTAATGTCAATATTACTCAACCATTTGTGTCATTGCATACAATAATGATAATGATGACAACCTCGCCTGTAAAATATCTAAATTTGCTGATGGTATGAAAATATGAAAATCTAGTCAATATAATACTAGAAGTACATGTTGTGTGTGAATTTGTGTTTTGTCTGTTTGTTCGGTGTTTCATGTTGTGTTGGGTGTTTTCCCTGTTCTGGCTCTGTCTTGAGGCGGCCACCCCCCAAGGAAAGAAAACAAAATAATAATAAAATAGAATTAAATCGAAAATACAAAATAAAAATAGGGAAAGTGGGGATTGGGCCTGAGCATATAGATAGATAGATAGATAGATAGATGTAAATGAACTTCAGTAAGACTTGTATATAGAGTATTAAGGGGAGGTTTTTAATTTGGTCTCCAGATATCCATCAAGCTTAAGATTACACCCCCTTGAGCCCCTTTCAAGATAAATTTGTAAATGTTTCGGTAAAAAAAGTCCCGGCTGAGAACCGGTTCCTCTTAAATTACAGGCTCGCTATCGCTCACCAGGATAAAATCGACACCTAAATGGCACGAAAGGTCTTAAAATTGACAGAAATGGGTCGAAAGTTCTTAAACTCGTCAAAATAATGGGGCGCACGCCTTAAAATTAGAAAAGCAATGGGGTTAAACATGAGGGAGAAAGGAGTCAAGAAAAAAATCCCTCCAAGTGGAAATCTCCCCTTAAACTGGTTAAAATAATAATACACACCTGAAAAATGTCATAGTGGAAGAACAAAATAGCCATGTGAGTGATAACATGAATTATTGATCGTAATTAAATTAATAACAAACTAAATGTTAACGTGCGGCGTGTTATAGTGTCTAGCCATTGATAGGCCAGTGTTAAGGGGAGATCTCCACTTAAGGGATTTTTTTCTTGACCCCTTTCTCACTCATGTTTAGCCCCATTGCTTTTGATATTATAAAACGTTTGCCCCATTAGTTTAGCGATTTTAAGAACTTTCACCCCATATTAAGACCTTTCGTGCCATTCAGGTGTCAATTTTATCCTGGCGAGCGATAGCGAGCCTGTAATTTAAGAGGAATCGGCCTTCGGCCGGGACATTTTTCTACCGAAAAATGTACAAATATATCTTGAAAGGGACTCAAGGGGGTGTAATTTTAAGCTTGATGGAGGTCTAGGGAACAAATCAAATACCTCCCCTTAATCTTTTGGAAGCGATACAAAGACGAATAAATGAGTTTGGACTTATTGGACCATGGTTATTTGAAGTCGCCTAAAACCAATAATAACAAATATATAAATATAACGTTAGTCTGAACCCTTCTGGAATATTGCGTACAGATTGGTTCATTATAAAATATTGATAATGTTGCACGAAGAAGAACAAACAGGATATACCCCCCAAAACAAATCAGTATAAAGGATTATAGAAATTATACCAAAGATTGAGAAATATTCCGTTCAAGGAGCGTCTTAGAGTATCGATACTTTTTGGCAGACATAGCGTAAAATAAGGGGTGCTTTAATTGGTGTATGTACAGTATTGCACCACTAACTTTCAAATATCCTTTCTAATCTCATAATGTTAATAAATTATGAAAACAAAAATATTACTTTATCATACTGAAGGGGCATTTCCTAAGGTCAAATTTGGTAGCTTGGTCATATATTTTGAG
>CM064575.1:77633950-77643950 GCA_032716605.1 Paralithodes platypus | reverse complement strand
AAAGGAATACATGAAATAATAGATAAAACCTGGCCCATTTCCCCTTAAGGGGAGGTTTTTAGTTGATTCCCTAGACTTCCATCAAGCTTAAAATTACTCCCCCTTGACCCCCTTTCAAGATAAATTTTTACATTTTTCGGTAGAAAAATTTCCCGGCCGAAGGCCGGTTCCCCTTAAATTACAGGCTCGCTATCGCTCGCCAGGAAAAATTTGACGCCTAAATGTCACGAATGGTCTTAAAATTGACAGAAATGGGGCGAGGGTTCTTAAAATCGCCAAACTAATGGGGCGAACGTCTTAAAATCTCAAAAAACAATGGGGCTAAACATGAGGGAGAAAGGAGTCTAGAAAAAAATCCTCCAGGTGGACATTCTCCCCTTAACTAAATTGACGAACGTTCTCAGCACTTGCAGGATGAGTGAGTGTTTCATGCCTAATGGTTTACTAGAAGTGAGACAACATCATTAGCAGTACTATATTGTCATACTATATGGCAAGTCTGTCCACACAACAACAAGTATGCAAACCGTAGGTAGAGCAATTACTGTATTTGTTCATGTGTGTGTGTGTGTGTGTGTGTGTATTTATTTTATGTTGGAGACAAAGGACAACACTGCCTGTGACGAGTGCTTCCCCCAGAGTTAAAAGAGTGACAGGGCCAACATCAAGGAACGTTCGAGCCAAAATGTCTGGACACACGGAGTTTGAAACAATTTAAGTCATAGGATGAGGGAAAGATGGATTCAGGGAGAGAGCTCCAGAGCTCAGCTGTTGAATAGAAGAATGATTGGGAGTAACGTTTCAATCTTGAGCTGGAGAGTTGTACAGAATAGGGGTGGGATTGTGTTGCAAGACGGGTAATACGTACCCTACGTAGAGGAGGTGGTATGCACTGAGAGAGCTCTGCGGAACACTGATTATTGTCGTAGCGATAGAATAGCGAGTGTGTGTGTGTGCGTGCGTGCGTGCGTGTGTGTGTGCGTGCGTGCGTGTGTGCGTGCGTGCGTGTGTGCGTGCGTGCGTGTGTGCGTGTGTGTGTGTGCGTGTGTGTGCAGTCAACAAACATGATAGTGACAGCATATAAATCGTTGCACTGTCGTTAGTTTATTGAATTGAAGTGCACCATTGAACAGAAACAATGGCTCCCTCCAACAATACTAACATTTCGCCTTGATGTTGTAGGCTATTGTTTTAAGGGAGCCCACCTCGCTTTTTTTCCTTTTTCTCTCCCTCTCTCTTTGGCTTGTATCCATTCGGCCCCATTCATCCCACTGTTTTAAGACGTTCACCCCCATCCAGGTGTCAATATTTTTTTGGCGAGCGGGAGCGAGCCAGCATATATATATATATATATATTGTTTACAGCAAACTAAATTTGTAAATTTTTCGATAGAAAAATTTCTCCGGCGAAGCCGGATTTCTCCATACAATGTTGGCTCGCTATCGCTCGCCAGGAAGAAATCGACACATGGATGAGGATAAACGTCTTAAAACAGTTGGCTGAATGGGGCCGAATGGATACAAACCAGAGCAAGATAAAAAATGAGAGAAAGATAAAAAAAAAAGCAGGTGACCCCCTCAACCTGCACAATAATTGGATCAGTTATATATCTTATCTATGCGCGTCAGTAGGTGATTGATGTTAGACGCTGATGATGCTGCAACTTGCTATATTGCTAAGAGAAATGTACGTAAGTAATGTTTTGTATTGATTATGACTTTTATTAAGACTAGCAAATTATTGAAATTATAATCGTCAGAAACTAGACTTATTTTATATATACAGTACCGGTATATATATATATTTATTTTTATCATAGTTCATTAAGGGGAGATCTCCACTTAAGGGATTTTTTTCTTGACCCCTTTATCCCTTATGTTTAGCCCCATTGCTTTTGAGATTTTAAGACGTTTGCCCTAGTAGTTTGGACATTTTAAGACATTTAGCCCCATTTATGTCAATGTTAAGACCTTTTGTGCCATTTAGGTGTCGATTTTTTCCTGGCGAGCGATAGCAAGCCTGTAATTTAAGAGCAACCGGCCTCCGGCCGCGACATTTTTCTACCGAAAAATTTACAAATTTATCTTGAAAGGGGGTCTAGGGGGTGTAATTTTAAGCTTGATGGAGGTCTAGGGAACAAACTAAATACCTCCCCTTAACGTCTGTATATGATTTTGATACTGTTGTTCCATTACCTCTGCCGCTAAATCCGGTCGAGTCATGCTATACCTAGTTCCAATTGAGTAGTCCAGAAATCGTGAACCCTGACCTCTGTAACTCAAAAAGGCCTTGAGCAAATCGGTTGTAGATATCCACACCTGTCCCCTGGCTGACCCTTCCCAAATGGTAGAAATATAAGCTCGATTACTCCAGTTTAACCATGAGGGAGAAGGGGGTCCATAAAAAGGGAGTTCTACCCCCTTAATGTAAAGTTGGCCACGTAAGTTTGTTTCCACGCCCTGATTTAATGTATGGAAGGAAAGAAGAATAATTGTGTATAAACCTGTTAATTGGACACTTTATTTACCTATTGCAAAGGAAAATACACTTCTAATTCAATCACACTAATCAATCGTTCTTAACACCAATAACTCCCAAATGAAAGCATGTGATCTTCCCGGTATTCGAACCCAGGACACAACATGCAGAACTTACCATTACACCATCGAGACATTCAACGTATGTAAAATATACATATTTCTTTTTTCATATTCAAGGTGTCAAAATCACCTTTCTTAACCCCTTCTGTACCGGCGAAGTCTTGTGAATTTTCTTCTAGCTATATTTAGACGATTTTATGCAGCTTAGAAAGGATCTGAGGTCGTTCGAATGGTTGAGTGAGATAGTTCGAAGCCTATTAATCGCTGGAGGCCTATTTAACTGAATAAAATCGTATAATACTAGCCTGAATAAAGTCAAAGGGTTGTCGCCGGTAAAGAAGGGGTTAATATAATAAGGCGTGGAAAGAGAAAGAACCCTATAACAATTGACCACTTGCGAGTTTCGGTCTATAAGGAAGTTCGGTCTGTAAATATCGATATTAAACATAAATACAGTAATTATTTAGGCTTCTGATGGATAAATAGTATGTTGAATTTGGTTTTATGTATTTATAAACATTACTAAAAACCGTATTATAGCTGGTTATTCTGCTAAATATCGATGTCTACAACTCCAACTTCCTTATAGAATGAAACTCGCAAGTAATCAATTGCACACACAAAATTGCATAAACGTAAACTACATGCACATTTTCCTGTTTGATACATTTCTTAATAACTACAAAAAGACACCAATTACAGAAACACAGTCATGACTAATTATCTGTGTTAGCGCCACCACCCAGCTTCAGAGCTACATCAAAGTAACGTGATACGCCAGGCAACAGATCAAGTTATATACCGGTATATATTTTTTATTTTATTTTTTTTTAAAGAGACAATGAACGGAGGAAGGAAAAACACAGATAAAACAAAAAAGGTCCGTGTGCCTAAAGGCATCCTCCATTCATAAAATGTTTGTACAGCACGGCGTTAATGGGAGGTTTTTAGTGAGTTTCCTAGACTTCCATCAAGCTTGAAATTACACCCCGTTGACCCCCTTTCAAGATAAATTTGACCATTTTTCGGTAGAAAAATTTCCCGGCCAAAGGCCGGTTCCTCTTAAATTACAGGCTCGCTATCGCTCGCCAGGAAAAAATCGAGACCTAAATGACACGAAAGGTCTTAAAAGTTAAATAAATGGGGCGAAAGTTCTTAAAATCGCCAAACTAGTGGGGCGAACGTCTTAAAATCTCGAAAGCAATGGGGCTAAACATGAGGGAGAAAGGGGTAAAGAAAAACAATCCCTCAAGTGGAAATCTCCCCTTAACGGCATATGTAGTATGCTACAAACATTACATATGATTATAACAATCCTTGCTGCCTTACTGTGGTGGATTCACACAAGCGATTATAGATGATATCGGTAAACTATGTCCGACAACTTTATTCAACCATAAGTTTGTAATCATTCTGTACAGCTGTTTGCAACTATCCTGATAGCATTGCCTAAAAAGGTACTAGACACTGAACCTGAAATAATGTTATTTGGTGAATAAGGTTACATAGTTTACATGTATTTGGTGAATAAGGTTACATAGTTTACATGTATTTGGTGAATAAGGTTACATAGGTTACATGTATTTGGTGAATAAGGTTACATAGTTTACATGTATTTGGTGAATAAGGTTACATAGGTTACATGTATTTGGTGAATAAGGTTACATAGTTTACATGTATTTATAATAAACCCTCCTCGACCGGCTGGACTCCATAGAGGCCGGCCATATTATCGAATCTGCTCAGAGACACCCGGCTGGCCTTCATTGTATTATTTTATGGCTTAAGGGGAGATCTCCACTTGAGGGATTGTTTTCTTTACCCCTTTCTCCCTCATGTTTAGCCCCATTGCTTTTGAGATTTTAAGACGTTCGCCCCATTAGTTTGGCGATTTTAAGAACTTTCGCCCCATTTATTTAACTTTTAAGACCTTTCGTGTCATTTAGGTCTCGATTTTTTCCTGGCGAGCGATAGCGAGCCTGTAATTTAAGAGGAACCGGCCTTCGGCCGGGCCATTTTTCTACCGAAAAATGGTAAAATTTATCTTAAAAGGGGGTCAACTGGGTGTAATTTCAAGCTTGATGGAAGTCTAGGAAACTCACTAAAAACCTCCCCTTAACATCACAAAACTGCACTAGAGACAGTTGTGTTGCCTTAGCGTATAACCAACAAGAACAAAAACACATAGCCAGTTAGTCAGCTGACTCTTGCTTGCTTGTGGAGCTCTTGCACACCTGTATTGATTTTCTGTAGTCCCAAACGATGCATGAAAAGCAGTCGACAGTGACAGTGACACCAGACTTGGTAGTACTTCTCACTCAGGTTGTTGAATCCTTTTCTGAGATGTAAGCTGGCAGTTACCATCTCCCTTGAGCATGAAGATGTGTAATAGCCTCTATGTAAGAAACCAGACGATTATTATTGTATAAATATTAACCCTTTCATTGCAGCAGATTATATAGGTAAGAATATGCCCTAACAGCTATAATCCCGTTAATTCCGCTCAATACACTTCTCCCAGGCCATACCTATATACCTCCCATATGTGTATACCTATATATATATATATATATACCTATATACCTCCCATCCCTACCGCCATATCCATAGCCCTGAGTGATTTGGAAAAAGTTCCAATGAAAATGTTTGGCCAAATTTTCCCTACATTAGGCACCATAACCTCCCTACCTCCTCACACTACCATGGAGAATCAATCAATATTTTGCTGGTTGCATTGCTGACTAGCTGACCACCCACATTACACTTGTGAGCAATAATATACAACATTTTGCTTATTTCCACTCTTATTAACCCATTTATGCATAGGATATATATATATATATATATATATATATATATACATATATATACATAAAATATATAAATAAATATCTTAATAAATAAAGGTCAATGTTTGTCTGTCTGTTTGTCAGTTACCCGACCTTTGTTACTAAACTCCTCCCACAGTTTTGGTGCCAGGTGGGAGTGTGGGGCACTGTTGGAAAGCCCAGGCTTTGGAGATGGTTTTAGGCGAGTTTAGTGGAAATCAGAGACACTTTTGTTTAATAAATTTTTCGGCAGAACTTATGTAGTAGACGGGAGCGAAAAAAATGGCCGTTTGGGGCAGAAGGAGGCCTCCGATCGAAAAGGTGTATGGAACGAAGGTGTTCGCAGCTCCCCAAAGTGGGGGTACGGATGAGGTCAGATCCAAAATCGGAGGTCATTGAGCGGCCGAAATCGAGGTCGCCGTTTAATGAGGCACAGGGAGGTCGAGGCCGGTGATTATGGTAGTAGTAGTATTGTGATGATTGTGGTAGTAAACCCGGGCAACGCCGGGTACCCCTAGTATATATATATATATACTAAAATTGAAGCGTTTGATAATAGGGCATGATATTTGAGCGTGAATACATACCCCAATAACATTACTAGTTTTATTGGAAACGTTCTTTGATCTTATAATGCAAGCACTCATTCAAATTGAACACAATGCATCGCTGCGTGGAATCTAATATGTGTAATGAATGTGTACATTTGTGTGAACGTTTGTGTTTGAGTGCATAATGTAAGTGTGATATTGCATTGTGTGCATGTGTTTGCTTGTATATATTTACTTGATTGCATTTATTTGTGAACATATCTATGCGTTCATGGGCTCATGTGCAGTATGTTTGTGTGATTTTGCCCGAATGTACAGTTTGTAAGTGTTTGTCTTTCTCTTTGTGAGTATAACTAAGTATGTCTATGTGTGCATGCTTACATCTGTAAGTACATGTATACTACTGCTACTACAACTGCTACTAATAATACAAATAATAATAATTATTATTATTAGTATTAATATATTAATTAAAAATAATAATAGTTATAACAATAGTAACAAATAATACAATAATAATGATTAGTATATATATATATATATATATATATATATATATATATATATATATATATATATATATATATATATATATATATATATACTAATAGGGTTGGAATAATTCGACAGTTGCTCGGAAGTTTGTACTTTATTTAACAAACTTAAAGGCAGTCAATATTCCTCATAGCTAGTCAGATCAGACCAGATGGCTAAAGTAAAGTTGGAATGTAGAGTTTGGAGAGACGAAGATAAAGTGGAGAAATGCGAAGTAAAGTAGGAGATGAAAAGTTCTCGGGCTCAACCAAGATGCTTCATTGTTTATCAATGATGCTTCTCAATCCGGGTCAATAAACGTTCAAACTGAAGAGTTGAATACTTGCGACAATACAGTATACATTGCACCTCCGAATCTTAAATTGCCATTACAACCTATCTGTACAATCGTTATTCAGAGTTTGACCTACTTTGACTTCGGTCTCAAGGCACAATAACTAATAATCTTCTTTGACAGAAACTATAACACAATTACGTATCCTTTGGTGCGTGAACTAACATTACGCGCGATCGATATCATCCTTTTGACGAGGTGATATTTATGGTAAGAATATAGTTTCCAATGTGTTCTGTCTTTAACTTATTTAATATAGCATGCAAAGCTATTTTAACCCGTTGCTATTTCCACGTCTGCCCATCCGTTACTCACTCTCTCTCTCACTCTCACTCTCTCACTCTCTCTCTCTCTCTCTCTCTCTCTCTCTCTCTCTCTCTCTCTCTCTGTCCATGTTATCTTTTACGAGGTGATATCTATGGTAAGAATATAGTGTCCGTATAACAAAAAGGATTTCCAAATTAGGAGACGCTTAATTGCCAATCCTAAACTTATTAATCCAGCTAAACAACTCCACGTCTCATAAAATTCGCGTTCCAGAGATACTTCCATAATCAGAAATTAACGTCATGTCCACGGAATTTGTTAATATAATGAACTGTACAAATCGGGGGGTATTAAAGTGTTGTCATAGATTCCAGTTGGTTTTTTTCGCTCAACAAGTGTTAGTGGTATCTTTATAGTTTACTGGGGGAAAAAGTGCTTATCCCTCAGAGAGTAGTAGTCAAGTGTCCGAAAACTTTGTGAATATATCTGCAACAAACACCACCTTATAACCTAGACTGTATCATCTCAATGAAGAGTTAAGACTTGAAAAACCAACACGGTGATATTTTACCCTGAAACAGTATCACATCCCGCCCCCCAAACTGCAAGCGCTCGTGTACAAAGTTGGTGTCAAATTAGGAGCAGTAGGAAGTGGATTTAGGGGGGTAGTACTCGCTCTTTATGGGACCCACGCTTCTCCCTCATGTTTAGCATATCAATGTTGAGGTTTTAAGACGTTCGTTCCGTTAGTTTCATAATTTTTGTACCTTTCGGCCTCAATTCGTTGTAAGTTATTAAGGACCTTTCTGTGCCATTTTTGTGTCGATTTTTTCCTGAACGAGCGATAGAGATGTCTGCAATTTTAGATGGAATCGGCCTTCGGCCGCAAACATTTTTCTACCAAAAAATTTTACAAATCTATCTAGAAAAGGGGTTTTAAGGGGGTGTGTTTTAAGCTTGTTGGGGAGATTCTAAGAGAATACAAATGATAAAATAATAAATACACCAAATAAATATATAGACACAAGAAAAAACAACCACTACCCCCTTGATAGAGTACAAAAGGAAGTTACAAAGGAAATCAAGCAACAACAGATTTCTAGTGAACCCTTCTAGGCTGCTTGTCCTCCAAACACATGAGGACTCAAGTGTTCCAACACAGTGGTTTAGAGTGGGGTAAGGGAACATTGGAAAGGGAACTACATGCCCTGCCACTAACGTGGCAGGGACTAGGAAGTTAGTTATGGGGGACATATGCGGTTAGTAACTTGAGGGGAGGATTAAAGTTATTCATTTACAAACGCAGTCCAGTCGTCGGAGTTTGATGCGAGATATTTTGTTCTAGGCGGAATTTAAATGGCATCAACGGTGCTGACACAGTAGTCTATAACGTTTCGGGGAAGACAATTCCACAAGTTGACAACTCGATTGAAGAAAGAAATTCTTTAGATTCGTGCGACGTTTAAAAGATTTACCAATAATTTGCAACCGTTTCCCCGCGTGTAATTCGATTGGTCGATTAGCTGAATTACTTACTACAGTTCATATTGTCGATGCCTTGATGATTTTGGAACACTTGAATTAAGTAGCATCTTAATCTGCGCTGCGGTTTATAAGGAAATAGATTAAATTCTCTAAGACGCTCTTCGTATGGTTTTGTTCTTTAGGATAGGTATCATTTTGGTAACTCTACGGTGTGAAACTCGTTCTAGCTTGTTTATTATCATTTTTGGTAATAAGGGCACCAGGATTGAACGCAGTAGTCCAGAAGAGGGCGGACTATAGGAATTGTAAAGGGGTAGGATAACTTCTTTGGATTTATGCTCAAATGACCTGCCTATAAAGCCATATTATTTTGTTACTTCTTAACAACTTCTGAAACATTGGTGACTCGGGTTTTAGGTTACTCGTATATTGTTACTCCCAGATCAAGTTTCTCTGTTTACATTCTTAAGCGGAGTTAGTGCCATTCATCGAATAGTTTGGCTTTCTCATTTAGGTATCGACATGTAGTACGTTACCATTTATCCGCATTGAACACTCATTTGCCAAATTTGGGCCCAACATGACAATTTATCTAGATTGTGTTGCATATCGTCAACTTGTTCTTTTGAGAGTACGCTATTTGCAATTTTTGTATCGTCAGCAAATTTTGAGATGTGCAGGTGAGGACCATCATCTATGTCGTTGATGTAAATTAGAAAAAGAGAATTGAGTTAGTATTTGCGGGGAGGTTAGTGATTTAGGGGGGGGGGGGGGGGGGATCGTCCTCCCGGTTTCTCTGGCCTACCCTTCTCCCTCGTGTTTAACCCAATTACGTGTTGAGATTTGAAGACGTTCGGCCCATTACTTTGGTGGGGTTTTTTACACATTTCGCCCCATTACTGATTTAAGGGGTAGATGAGCGTATATATTGGGTTTTATTTATTTGTATTATTATTATATGGTATTTTATTTTTTGTTTATTTTTATTTTTTTTGTATAGTTGTTCTTATTCCTCACTAGGACCTACAGGTATATTAATATGTAAAAAAAACACCCCGATAGACCCCCTTCAAGATAAATATGTAAATGTTCACTTAAAATTACAGGCTCGCTATCGCTCGACAAGGGACAAAAAATCGACACGAAAGGCCCTAAATGTTTAGAAGATTGGACAAGGAAATAATGGGACGGAAGGTCTTAGAAATCGCGTAAACTAATCGGCTGAACGTCTGGCAAATCTGAAAAACTAATGGGGCTAAAGATGAGGGAGAAGGGTGGTGCCAAAAAAACCAGCCCGTGTCCCTGTAATGACACCCCAACGATTCAAACCCCTTCAGTACCGACGACGTATTTTGTTTTTAATTCTCAGCTATATTTAG
>CM064575.1:77611841-77633850 GCA_032716605.1 Paralithodes platypus | reverse complement strand
AAGGTGTATGGAACGAAGGTGTTCTCCCGCAGCTCCCTCCCCAAAGTGGGGGTACGGATGAGGTCAGATCCAAAATCGGAGGTCATTGAGCGGCGAACGAAATCGAGGTCGCGCGTTTAATGAGGCACAGGGAGGTCGAGGGCCGGTGATTATGGTAGTGATAGTATTGTGATGCTTGTAGTAGTGATTGATGACGGTGATTATGTAGTAGAATTTAAAAACCCGGGCAACGCCGGGTACCCCTAGTAGTATATATATATATAGCTAAAATTGAAGCGTTTGATAATAGGGCAATGATATTTTGAGCGTGAATACATAATCCCCAATAACATTACTAGTTTTATTTGGAAACGTTCTTTGATTCTTATAATGCAAGCACTCATTCAAATTGAAACACAATGCATCGCTGCGTGGAATGCTAATATGTGTAATGAAATGTGTACATTTGTGTGAACGTTTGTGTTTGAGTGCATAATGTAAGGGTGATATTGCATTGTGTGCATGTGTTTGCTTGGATTATATATTTTTCTACTTGATTGCATTTATTTGTGAAACATATCTATGCGTTCATGGGCTCATGTGTGCAGTATGTTTGTGTGATTTTGCCGCGAATGTACAAGTTTGTAAGTGTTTGTCTTTCTCTTTGTGAGTATAACTAAGTTATGTCTATGTGTGCATGCTTACAAATCTGTAAGTACATGTATACTGACTGCTACTACAACTGCTACTAATAATACAAATAATAATAATTACTTATTATTAGTATTAATATATTTAATTAAAAATAATATGTTATAACAATAGTAACAAATCATACAATCAAATATTGATTAGTATATCTTATTATATATATATATATATATATATAATATATATATATTATATATATATATATTATTATATATTATATACTAATTAGGTTTGGAATAGATTCGACAGTTGCTCCGGAAGTTTGTACTTTATTTAACAAAAACTTGAAAGGGCAAAAGTCAATATTCCTCATAGCTAGTCAGATCAGAGCAGATGGCTAAAGTAAAGTTGGAATGTAGAAGAGTTTGGAGAGAGGAAGATAAAGTGGAGAAATGCGAAGTAAAGTAGGAGATGAAAAGTTCTCGGGCTCAACCAAGATGCTCCATTGTTTATCAATGATGCTTCTCAATCCGGGTCAATAAACGTTCAAACTGAAGAGTTGAATACTTGCGACAATACAGTATACATTGCACCTCCGAATCTTAAATTGCCATTACAACCTATCTGTACAATCGTTATTCAGAGTTTGACCTACTTTGACTTCGGTCTCAAGGCACAATAACTAATAATCTTCTTTGACAGAAACTATAACACAATTACGTATCCTTTGGTGCGTGAATTAACATTACGCGCGATCGATATCATCCTTTTGACGAGGTGATATTTATGGTAAGAATATAGTTTCCAATGTGTTCTGTCTTTAACTTATTTAATATAGCATACAAATCTATTTTAACTCTTTGCTATTTCCACGTCTGCCCATCCGTTACTCTCTCTCACTCTCACTCTCTCTCTCTCTCTCTCTCTCTCTCTCTGTCCATGTTATCTTTTACGAGGTGATATCTATGGTAAGAATATAGTTTCCGTATACAAAAAGGATTTCCAAATAGGGAGGCTTAATTGCCAATCCTAACTATTACTCCAGCTAAAACTCCACTATCATAAATTCGCGTCCAGAGATACTTCCATAATCAGAAATAAGTCATGTCCACGAATTTGTATAAATGACTGTACAATCGGGGGTATTAAGTGTTGTCATAGATTCCAGTGGTTTTCGCTCAACAAGTGTTAGTGGTATCTTTATAGTTACTGGGGAAAGTGCTTATCCCTCAGAGTATTAGTCAGTGTCCGAAACTTTGTGAAATATCTGACAACACTTATTAACCTCGACTGTACATCTCAATGAAGAGTAGACTTGAAAACCACACGGTGATATTTTTACCCTGAAACATTATCACACCCGCAACTGCAAGCGCTCGTGTCAAAGTTGGTGTCAAATTAGGAGCATTAGAAGTGGATTTAGGGGGGTAGTACTCGCTCTTTATGGACCCCCTTCTCCCTCATGTTTAGCATATTAATGTTGAGGTTTTAAGACGTTCGTTCCGTTAGTTTCATAATGTTGATACCTTTCGCCTCATTTCGTTGTAAGTGCCATTTCGTGCCATTTTTGTGTCGATTTTTTCCTGACGAGCGATAGAGAGTCTGCAATTTTAGAAGGAATCGGCCTTCGGCCGCAAACATTTTTCTACCAAAAAATTTACAAATCTATCTAGAAAGGGGTTTAAGGGGGTGTTTTTTAAGCTTGATGGGGATCTAGCGAATACAAATGAAAAATATATAAATACACAAATAAATATATAGACCAAGAAAAACAACCACTACCCCCTTGATAGAGTACAAAGGAGTACAAAGGAAATCAAGCAACAACAGATCTAGTGACCCTTCTAGGCTGCTTGTCCTCCAAAACACTGAGGATCAAGTGTCCAAACAGTGGTTTAGAGTGGGTAAGGGAACATTGGAAAGGGAACTACTGCCCTGCCACTAACGTGGCAGGACTAGGAAGTTAGTAGGGGACATATGGGTTAGTAACTGAGGGGAGGATAAAGTTATTCATTTACAAACGCAGTCAGTCGCGGGTTTGATGCGAGATATTTGTCTAGGCGGAATTTAAATGAATCAACGGTGCTGCAGTCTATAACGTTTCGGGGAAGCCCATTCCACAAGTTGACAACTCGATTGAAGAAGAAATTCTTAGATTCGTGCGAGTTAAAAGATTTACCAATAATTTTGCAACCGTTTCCCCGCGTGTAATTAGATTGGTCGATAGTGAATTACTTACTACAGTTCATATTGTCGATGCCTTTGATGATTTTGAACACTTGAATTAAGTCGCCTCTTAATCTGCGCTGGGTTAAAGGAAATAGATTTAATTCTCTAAGACGCTCTTCGTATGGTTTGTTCTTTAGGCTAGGTATCATTTTGGTAACTCTACGTTGAACTCGTTCTAGCTTGTTTATATCTTTTTGGTAATAAGGGCACCAGGATTGAACGCAGTATTCCAGAAGAGGGCGGACTAAGGAATTGTAAAGGGTTAGGATAACTTCTTTGGATTTATGCTCAAATGACCTGCCTATAAAGCCAATTATTTTGTTTACCTTCTTAACAACTTCTGAACATTGTTGACTCGGTTTTAGGTTACTCGATATTGTTACTCCCAGATCAGTTTCTCTGTTTACATTCTTAAGCGGAGTGCCATTCATCGAATAGTTTGCTTTCTCATTTAGGTATCCGACATGTAGTACTTTACATTTATCCGCATTGAAACTCATTTGCCAAATTTGGGCCCAACATGACAATTTATCTAGATTGTGTTGCATATCGTCAACTTGTTCTTTTGAGAGTACGCTATTTGCAATTTTTGTATCGTCAGCAAATTTTGAGATTGTGCAGGTGAGACCCTCATCTATGTCGTTGATGTAAATTAGAAAGAGAATTGAGTTAGTATTGCGGGAGTTAGTGATTTAGGGGGGGGGGGGGGGATAGTCGGCTTTTCTGGCCCCCCTTCTCCCTCGTGTTTAACCCAATTCGTGTTGAGATTTGAAGACGTTCGGCCCATTACTTTGGTGTTTTTTTTTACACATTTCGCCCCATTACTGATCTAAGGGGTAGATGAGCGTATATATTGGGTTTTATTTATTTTTATTATTATTATTTTATTTTATTTTTTGTTTATTTTTATTTTTTTGTATTAGTTTTTTATTCCTCCCTAGACCTACAGTATATTAATCTGTAAAAAAAACACCCCCGATAGACCCCCTTCAAGATAAATATGTAAATGTTCACTTAAAATTACAGGCTCGCTATCGCTCGCCAGGAAAAAATCGACACCTAAATGGCCCTAAATGTTTAGATATTGACAAGGAAATAATGGGACGGAAGGTCTTAGAATCGCGTAACTAATCGGCTGAACGTCTGGCAATCTGAAAACTAATGGGGCTAAAGATGAGGGAGAAGGGTGGTGCCAAAAAACCAGCCCGTGTCCCTGTAATGCACCCCAACGATTAACCCCTTCAGTACCGACGACGTATTTTGTGTTTTAGTCTAGCTATATTTAGACGATTTTGTGCAGTTTAAGAAGGACCTGTGGTAGTAAAAAGGGTTAAGTGAGATATCCGAAGCCTGTTAATTGCCGTAAGCCTCCTTTAAGGGGAGGTATTTAGTTGGTTCCCTAGACCTCCATCAAGCTTAAAATTACACCCCCTTGAGTCCCTTTCAAGATAAATTTGTACATTTTTCGGTAGAAAAATGTCCCGGCCGAAGGCCGGTTCCTCTTAAATTACAGGCTCGCTATCGCTCGCCAGGATAAAATTGACACCTGAATTGCACGAAAGGTCTTAATAATGGGTGAAAGTTCTTAAACTCGCTAAACTAATGGGGCAAACGTTTTATAATATCAAAAGCAATGGGGCTAAACATGAGGGAGAAAGGGGTCAAGAAAAAAATCCCTCCAGTGGAGATCTCCCCTTAAACTGAATGAAAATCGTCTAATAGTAGCTATAATGATATTTTAAAACACGTCATCGGTACTGAAGGGGTTAAGCATGGTAGGGTGAACCAGCCATACACGTTATGGTTTGCTAAACACCAATTACACCAGTTGTGTTAAGGGGAGATTTCCACTTGAGGGACTTTTTTCTTGACCCTTTTCTCCCTCATTGCTTTTGATATTTTAAGGCGTTTACCCCGTTAGTTTAGTGAGTTTAAGAATTTCCGCCCCATTCTGTCAATTTTAAGATCTTTCGTGCTATTTAGGTGTCGATTTTATTCTGGCGAGCGATAGCGAGCCTGTAATTTAAGAGTAACCGGCCTACGGCCGGGACATTTTTCTATCGAAAAATGTACAAATTTATGTTGAAAGGGGGTCAAGGGGGTGAAATTTTAAGATTGCTGGAGAAGTAGGAACCAAACTAAAAACCTCCCCTTAAGGGGGTAGTGCTTGTTTTTTTGGTCTATATATTTATTTACTGTCTTATTTTTTGAGTTTCCATGCTAGATATCCATCACGCTTTTAAAATACACCCCTAGACACCTTTCAAGACAACATTTTAAATGTTTCTGTACAAAGGAAAGGAAATCAAGCAACAACAGATCTAGTGACCCTTCTAGGTTGCTTGTCCTCCAAAACACTGAGGATCAAGTGTCCAAACAGTGGTTTAGAGTGGGGAAGGGAACATTGGAAAGGGAATTACTGCCCTGGAACTAATGTCCGTGGCAGGATTAGGAAGTTAGTAGGGGACAGATGGGTTAGTAACTGAGGGGGGGATAAAATAAAGTTATTCATTTACAAACGCAGTCAGTCGCGGGTTTGATGCGAGATATTTGTCTAGGCGGAGTTTAAATGAATCAACGGTGATGCAGTCTATAACGTTTCGGGGAAGCCCATTCCACAAGTTGACAACTCGATTGAAGAAGAAATTCTTAGATTCGTGTGAGTTAAAAGATTTACCAATAATTTTGCAACCGTTTCCCCCGTGTAATTAGATTGGTCGATAGTGAAGTACTTACTAGAGTTCATATTGTCGATGCCTTTGATGATTTTGAACACTTGAATTAAGTCACCTCTTAATCTGCGCTGGGTTAAAGGAAATAGATTTAATTCTCTAAGACGCTCTTCGTATGGTTTGTTCTTTAGGCTAGGTATCATTTTGGTAACTCTACGTTGAACTCGTTCTAGCTTGTTTATATCTTTTTGGTAATAAGGGCACCAGGATTGAACGCAGTATTCCAGAAGAGGGCGGACTAAGGAATTGTAAAGGGTTAGGATAACTTCTTTGGATTTATGCTCAAATGACCTGCCTATAAAGCCAATTATTTTGTTTGCCTTCTTAACAACTTCTGAACATTGTTGACTCGGTTTTAGGTTACTCGATATTGTTACTCCCAGATCGGTTTCTCTGTTTACATTCTTAAGCTGAGTGCCATTCATCGAATAGTTTGCTTTCTCATTTAGGTATCCGATATGTAGTACTTTACATTTATCCGCATTGAAACTCATTTGCCAAATTTGGGCCCAACATGACAATTTATCTAGATTGTGTTGCATATCGTCAACTTGTTCTTTTGAGAGTACGCTATTTGCAATTTTTGTATCGTCAGCAAATTTTGAGATTGTACAGGTGAGACCCTCATCTATGTCGTTGATGTAAATTAGAAAGAGAATTGGTCCTAGTACCGATCCCTGGGGTACCCCGCTACTTACATTGGTCCATTTAGATGCCTTACCGTTTATGACTACTCTTTGCTTTCTGTCGCTGAGCCAATTTTCTATCCATTTCAACACACCGTCTTGTATTCCATGCGCTTTTAGTTTTAGCAGTAAACGTTTGTGGGGAACTTTGTCAAAGGCCTTTTGAAAATCAAGGTATATAATATCTACAGCTTTACTCTCATCGTAGAGGTTGAGGATATCGTGGAAGAAGTCTAAAAGGTTTGTTAAACAGGAACGTTTTTTACGAAAGCCTTGTTGAGTATTTTTAAGTATGTTATTTTCCTCTAAGTGATTTACGAGTCGGTCTCGTATGACCGTTTCTAGCATTTTACATACAACTGAGGTTAAGCTAATTGGACGATAGTTACTGGGTAGGGATTTGCTGCCTTTTTTGAATATCGGTGTTACGTTGGCTAGAAACGTTAGTTGTAGAGTTGTTAGTTGTACGTTAGTTGTAGAGAAATGTCCCGGCCAAAGGCCGGTTTCTTCTAAAATTATAGGCTCGCTATCGCTCTCCAGGGAAAAGTCGACACCTGAATGGCATGACAGATATTAGTATTGACACAGAAACGGGGTGCAAGGTCTCAAAATCGCCAAACTAACGAAACTAACGTCTTAAAATTTCAAAACTAATATGGTGAACGTGATTACAATAGAGAGCGAACAGGGGCTTTACAGATCGTCACCAGGTTGATGGAGAGGCAATGATTGGGTAGCGAAGGACTGCCAAATTAAGGGGGGTCACCTGCTTTTTTTTATTTTTCTCCTTTTCTCTTTCTCTGGCTTGTATCCATTTGGCCCCATTCAGCCAACTATTTTAAGACGTTTATCCCCATCTTGGTGTCGATTTCTTCCTGGCGAGCGATAGCGAGCCAGGATTATATGAAGAAATCCGGCTTCGCCGGAGAAATTTTTCTACCGAAAAATGTACAAATTTAGCCTGCTGTCAAGAACATTTTAAAAATATGCTGGCTCGCTAACGCTCACCAGTAAAAAAATTACACTTGGATAGGGATAAACGTCTTAAAACAGTTGGCTGAATGGGGCCGAATGGATACAAGCCAGAGAAAGAGAGAAAAGGAGAGAAGAAAAAGCAGGTCACCCCCCTTAAGGAAATGGAGAAGTATTTTTTTTTTTTTTTTTTTTTAAAGAGACAATGAACGGAGGAAGGAAAAACACAGATAAAACAAAAAGGTCCATGTGCCTAAAGGCATCCTCCATTCATAAAATGTTTGTAACAACTGGATTTAAACATTTGTAGATTGTAAGTTTGTGGAAAGCAATTCGAGGGAAGTGAATAAATTGGCAGGTTGCTATTTTTGTCCAGCTGAGGGTAAATTGCCATGTTGCTATCTTTGTTATTCAGCTATAAGGCTGTTTTAGTAGCTAAATATGATGTTAATAATGCAAACTTGGCATTAAGGGGAGGTTTTTAGTGAGTTTCCTAGACTTCCATCAAGCTTGAAATTACACCCCGTTGACCCCCTTTCAAGATAAATTTGTACATTTTTCGGTAGATAAATTTCCCGGCCGAAGGCCGGTTCCTCTTAAATTACAGGCTCGCTATCGCTCGCCAGGAAAAATTTGAGACCTAAATGACACGAAAGGTCTTAAAAGTTAAATAAATGGGGCGAAATTTCTTAAAATCTCCAAACTAATGGGGCAAACTTCTTAAAATCTCGAAAGCAATGGGGCTAAACATGAGGGAGAAAGGGGTAAAGAAACCAATCCCTCAAGTGGAAATCTCCCCTTAATACGACACACAGCCATAATAGTTTCATATATTTTCACTAAGTATCGAGAAATCAGCTACTAACTAAGGGATTCAGTTTACCATCAGCTGGGAAAAAATAGTCACACCCAAAATTAAAGCCGGTATCACACGAGAGCTTTTATGGTCAACATTCGATGATCAACATTTATCTGACATCATTTCTGGACTATGTTGCATTGGTATCGGAAACATGACTGATGACTGGTGAACTTAGGTGACAGAAATATTATAAATGTTGACCTCCTAAGCTGTCAGACCAGTATTGAGGGAACTTAGGTGACAGAAATATTATAAATGTTGACCTCCTAAGCTGCCAGACCAGTATTGAGGGAACTTAGGTGACAGAAATATTATAAATGTTGACCTCATGAGCTGCCAGACCAGTATTGAGGATAAATGTTGAGGGAAAAAGCGCTCACACACATCTATCGGTTGAAATTGTCCACAGGAACGCTATTTTGGTGGTGTTCGGATGCGGTTATAAACATGCAATTGGTAATGCCATTTGAGTTACTAATGGGCAATTAAGGGGAGTCACCAGCTTGTTATATCTTTCTCTCCTTTTCTCTCTTTCCCTGGCTTGTATCCATTCGGCCCCATGCAGCCAACTGTTTTAAGACGTTTATCCCCATCCAGGTGTCGATTTCTTCCTGGCGAGCGATAGCGAGCCAGCATTGTATGGAGAAATCCGGCTTCGCCGGAGGCATTTTTCTATCGAAAAATGTACAAATTTAGCTTGCTGTCAAAACAAAAATATGTGTGTGCTGGCTCGCTACCGCTCGCCAGGAAAATATTGGCACCTGGATGGGGGTAAACGTCTTAAAACAGTAGGCTGAATGGGACCGAATGGATACAAGCCAAAGAGAGAGGGAGAGAAAGAGAAAAAATAAAAAGCGAGGTGGGCTCGGGGTTGGATGTATGAGGGATGGGTCAACAATAGCAGATGATAATGGCCAGGCAATTAATACACCAGGTTAGTATTTGGAGAGCGCGGGCGGACTTCGGTAGGCGTTTAAGAAGGGGAGATTTCCACTTGAGGGATTGTTTTCTTTACCCCTTTCTCCCTCATGTTTAGCCCCATTGCTTTTGAAGTTCGCCCCATTAGTTTGGCGATTTTAAGAAGTTTCACCCCATTTATGCCACTTTTAAGACCTTTCGTCCCATTTAGGTGTCGATTTTTTCCTGGCGAGCGATACCAATTCTGTAATTTAAGAGCAACCGGCCTCTGGCCGGGACATTTTTCTACCGAAAAATGTACAAATTTATCTTGAAAGGGGGTCTTGGGGGGGGGGGGTAATTTTAAGCTTGATGAAAACGTAGGGAACAAACTAAATACCTTCCCTTAAGGGGAGGTTTTTAGTGCGTTTCCTAGACTTCCATCAAGCTTGAAATTACACCCCCTTTGATCCTCTTTTAAGATAAATTTGTACATTTTTCGGTAGAAAAATTTCCCGGCCAAGGCCGGTTCCTCTCAAATTACAGGCTCGCTATCGCTCGCCAGGAAAAAATCGACACCTAAATGGCACGAAAGGTCTTAAAAGTGACATAAATGGGGCGAAAGTTCTTAAAATCGTTAAACTAATGGGGCGAACGTCTTAAAATCTCAAAAACAATGGGGCTAACCATGAGGGGAGAAAGGGGTCAAGAAAAAAATCCCTGAAGTGGAAATCTCCCCTTAACATAACCGGACCCATCCCGCCCGCCACAAAACACGGCTGCTCGACTCGCCCACACCGACAATTTGGGATTCCAATACACAGATTTGATGACCCAGGCAGAAATGTAATCAAGCTCTCAAAAATAACTTCATAATTATGTATGTATGTATGTATGTATGTAATGTATGTATGTATGTATGTATGTATTTACTCATGCCCATTGCCCATTTTTTTTTTCTTTTTCTTTTTTTTTCTTTTTTTTATCTGGGGATGGCCGACTCAAGACAGAGCCCGAATAGGGACAACACAACATAACATAAAACAATGAACACACACGAACAAAGCACAAATCCACACACATCTAAGTCACCCAGGAGAAGACCCAGAGACCAGGGATCACCATATCACTATGTTATTCAGGAAATACTCAATGCTAGTATATTGGGCTTAGTTTCCAAGGCGTATATGCATTAACATTCAGAATAAATTAACGTATGCCTTGTTTTGGCACTTTAAGCTGTGTGTGCATGTGATTGTAACCCATTTTGTATGTATGTATGTATGTATGTATGTATGTATGTATGTATGTATGTATGTATGTATGTATGTATGTATGTATGTATGTATGTATGTATGTATGTATGTATGTATGTATGTATGTATGTATGTATGTATGTATGTATGTATGTATGTATGTATGTATGTATGTATGTATGTGTGTGTGTGTGTGTGTGTGTGTGTGTATGTATGTATGTATGTATGTATGTATGTATGTATGTATGTATGTATGTATGTATGTATGTATGTATGTATGTATGTATGTGTGTGTGTGTGTGTGTGTGTGTGTGTGTGTGTGTGTGTGTGTGTGTGTGTGTGTGTGTGTGTGTGTGTGTGTGTGTGTGTGTGTGTGTGTGTGTGTGTGTGGGTGTGTGTGTGTGTGTGTGTGTGTGTGTGTGTGTGTGTGTGTGTGTGTGTGTGTGTGTGTGTGTGTGTGTGTGTGTGTGTGTGTGTGTGTGTGTGTGTGTGTGTGTGTACTCTGGCACTTAGGCTACCCCAGTTTTTTTTTTTTTTTTTTTTTTTTCTGTGTTGTGATGTCCCGATTCGAGTCGGTCACCCCCATAAAAAGTAACCCATTTTATTACAGTATTAGCTTTCCATGTTTACTTAAATATAGTTGTTCTATTTGAAATTCCCTCAATATTGATAGTTGTAGAACATACTACATTCTCATTAATCAACTGTAATTAGGATAAGTAAATACCAAATAATTATACGACACAAACTTTTGAAAACATGACAGAAAAAGAACAGGATTATAAAAGTTAATTAAAAAGGATTATTGAAAGAACGATTATAGTTGCAAGATATTAGAAGCATAAATACATGAAGTTGTAATTAAAGTTATCGACAGCTTCAGTTAGATTACTGCATGACAAAGGCCTCTCCCATTGTTTCTACTCTAACCAATCTTACGTTAGCCTGTTCCACCCCACACCGATCTGGTTTTCTGTCGACCTCATCTTCTAGCTCCCTATCTTGGTTCCCACACTATCACTTTATTAGTTCATGTGTTATCATCTCTTCGAACTATGTGATTTATTAAATATGATTTTCATTGATAATAGTAGTGTGAAGAGCAGACCAAGAGTGAGGTGGAAGGATGGAGTTGAGAGGTATTTGAGAGAAAGGAGGAGGGGCGTCGGCTGAAGCGGGACAGAGGTGCTGGGGGCGATTTATTCGTGGCCTACCGTTCGGTAATCATGGCATCTGGCAATAGATTGATAGATATATTTACAAACTATAATATTCTAAACTAAGAAGGGAAAACGGAATATGATTTATTTTGATGCATATTATGACCAACTACACAAAGGTTAGTATGCTAAATAAAGTAGACGCATATAACCCACGAACACAATGCTAACGGAATATGCGTAGAGGAAGGTGAGGAACACGAAATAAATGGAATAAATCGAAAATAAATGAAACCAATATAAGAATGAATAGCATAAAAATATAAGAGGGCACGGAAAAGCAAGAAGAAAACAAAAAAAATCCTGGGCTCCTCCCTCCCTCCCCCCCCCCCCCCCCAGATATTCAACAGTGCTTCGCCAACCATGGGAATCTTAAGGGAGCCCACCTCGCTTGTTTTATCTTTCTCTCCCTCTCTCTTTGGCTTGTATCCATTCGGCCCCATTCAGCCTACTGTTTTAAGAGGTTTACCCCCATCCAGGTGTCAATATTTTCCTGGCGAGCGGTAGCAAGCCAGCATATATATATTTGTTTTGACAGCAAGCTAAATTTGTAAATTTTTCGATAGAAAAATGTCTCCGGCGAAGCCGGATTTCTCCATACAATGCTGGCTCGCTATCGCTCGCCAGGAACAAATCTACACCTGGATGGGAATAAACGTCTTAAAACAGTTGGCTGAATGGGGCCGAATGGATACAAGCCAGGGAAAGAGAGAAAAGGAGAACAAAAAATATGAAAAAAAGGACGGTGACCCCCCTTAAAGAAAATTGGTATCCTTTACTGCCATGTGTATGCAAATTGAGTCGTGTCTGGGAATGTTATGCGCGGCGTCTCTGATGTCTCTGCGATATTCCCTGGTCCAACCTAGCCACTTTCTTTTATTGGAAATGCCGTGGAAGTATGATACGCTAGCTCTCCCATAGTACCTTGTCCTTAGGTTTGTCTCTAAGTCGAGGCATGAGGTTTGTGTTCTTAATCTAGTTTCTATTAGTTTCACCCCAACGCCAAACACCTCCAATGAAATTAATGAAAGCATATATGTGATCCACCGGGATTCGAACCTGGGTTATCACACACATATTTTCAAACACTCTAACCATTTCACCACCAAGACGGTTAAAGGTTGCTCTTTTGGAATATAATATCCTATGTTATGGTGAATACGGCTACATATGTTATGGTGAATACGGCTACATATGTTATGGTGAATACGGCTACATATGTTATGGTGAATACGGCTACATATGTTATGGTTAATACGGCTACATATGTTATGGTGAATACGGCTACATATGTTATGGTGAATACGGCTACATATAAGATATTTGATTCATCTTTGGAAGGATCGCAACATTTTTTTTCCAATTACATGTCCGTCTGCAAGTTGATATTAGATAGGCAATATTGAAAATGAAGCCTGTCCACTATACAGTTTACGATGCACTGTATATTATATCCTAGGAGAGTCCTGAACAAATGCAGTTACACATGCGTGATACTGATAGGATTTATGTTACAAAGTTTAGACGAATGGGCGAGATCCTTTGAAATTATGTGTTGCGCCAGGATAACCTTGTCAGTTACAATGATCATATATATATACAGTATATATATATATATATATATATATACAGTATATATATATATATATATATATATATATATATAGAGAGAGAGAGAGATTGATTGATGTATTTATCAACTCTGCGTAAGCAGAGTTTGGTATTCCCCCCCCCCCCCCCCCCCCCCTGTATAGTGGGTACCACCGGAAAAAATGTCTGTCGTCGTCGATGTCGTCCGTCTGTCCCGAAACTCCTCATAGATCGTTGGACGGATTTTCACCAAATTTCACACGCACATTTGTTGGGTGAATACGAACGTCAGTCAAAAAAGATGGTTTGAATTAAATAGAAGAGTGGGAAAACAGGAACACTTATCGGTCAGAGCAGACAGAAGGGTGCGGAGCTGGTATGGACATGTTGTTGGACGAATGGGAGATGATAGGCTTACCAAGATAACATATGAGTCAGAAACAAGGGGAAATAGAGGGAATGGAAGACCTTTGGTTGAGATGGAGAGATGGTGTTATACAAGGTGTGGAATGTAGAGAGATATCTGAAGAACAGGCAAGAGTCACAGAGTGAACACCTACCTACCTAAGGTCACCTAAGGTTGTGTTCGCCACTCTCCTAGCAGCACCGAGGAGCGCGTCGCCCCTCGTGGGTTGTGTTTTTGGTGCAGCAGACTGTTTGAAGAGACAGCACGCTCCCTTGCGAAGATGGGCTCGTCTGGCACTTTTTGCAGTTCGACATCGAGGGCTCTCTTGAAGTTGTCTAAAGAGACGCCCCTCATATCTCTTACTCGCCGTGGGAGTTTGTTGAAGAGACGTGGGCCTCTGTGTGATAACCAGCCCTCTCGCAGAGAGCCCATAGCACCCCTGTTATTCATCCGGGGGATATTGCATTCCCAGCCTCTCCTATCACTGAATTTCATGACTATCGGAGTATGTAGGTTTGGTACTAAACCCTCTGCGATTTTCCACGTGTATATTATTAGGTAACGTTCTCTTCTCCGTTCCAGCGAGTACAGTTTCAGTTCTCTTAAACGATCCCAATAGTGTAGCTGTTTTACCGAGCTTATTATATTATGCGAAGTGAAATTTCTTTGTACACTCTAAGTCATTTATTTCACATGCTTTGTATGGGGATGTTAATACGCTACAGTATTCAAGCCGCGGTAGCACTAGAGATTTGAAGAGCGTTATCATAGGTAATTCACCGCGTGTTTTAAATGTACGCAGAATCCAACCCGTTAAACGTTTCGCAGCCGCAACTTTGACCTGGTTATGTTCTTTGAAACCCATATTTTCAGACATTAACATAGGATTTGTTCTTCATTGAATTGCATGTTGTTGTAAAATATGTGAATCACTCCACGTACAGTATATGTGAATCACTCCACGTACAGTATATGTGAATCACTCCACGTACAGTTTTTTTTTTTTTTTTCTATGTGATTGAGGGAGGCAAAAGGCATAACTGCCTATAGCGAGTGCCTCCCCCATAGTTGAAAGAGTGACAGGGCCAAAATCAAGGGACGTTCGAGTCAAAATGCCTGGGCACACGGAGTTTGAAGCAATTTAAGTCATAGGAAGAGGGAAAGACTGATTCTGGGAGAGAGTTCCAGAGCTCAGATGTTGAGTAGAAGAAAGTTTGAGAGTAACGTTTCACTCTTGGGTTGGAGAGTTGCACAGAGTAGGGGTGGGATTGAGTTGCAAGACGGGTACCACGTGTTCTACGTAAAGGAGGTGGTATGCACTGGGATAGCTCTGAGGAACACTGATTATTATAGTAGCGATAGAATAGCGAGAGAGATGCAACATTGCGGCGGAGAGAGAGAGATTGCAGAGAGTTGGTGAGTGGACGGGAGTTAATGATACGAAAGGCCTTCCTTTCAACTTTGTCTAGGAGAGCGGTGTGAGAGGAACCTCCCCACACATGTGAACAATACTCAATACAAGGGCGCACTATGCCCCTGTACAGAGCAAGAAGCTGTGCAGGGGAAAAGAACCCCCTAAGGCGGTTGAGCACACCCAGCTTCTGGGAGGCTGCCTTAGCAAGACTGGTAATATGGTCCTTCCAAATGAGAGCAGAAGAAAAAGAGACACCAAGAATATTGAGAGAAGATGAAGGGTTGATTTTTGTATTGTTGAAGAATAAGGGATAGTCCGCTGGGAGATCCTGACGGGTAGATAGATGGAGAAATTGGGTTTTGGAAGCATTAAAGTTAACAAGGTTTTCTCTGCCCCAATTGGAAATAGTATTTAGATCAGAATTTAAGAGTTCTATGGCTTCATTACGTTTATCGTTGAGGGATTGCTGGCTGGGGCGTTCTGAAAAACTAATGGAGTAGTGTAAGGTTGAGTCGTCTGCGTATGAATGGATGGGAATTAAGGTACAGTTAAGGAGATCATTTATAAAAATTAGAAAGAGAATAGGAGATAGGACAGAGCCCTGAGGAACACCGGAGTTTATAGGGTGAGGAAGTGAACAATGGCCGTCCACAACCGCAGCTATGGAACGGCCGGAAAGGAAATTAGAGACAAAGGCACAGATGGAGGGATAGAAACCGAAGGAGGGTAGTTTAGAAATTAAAGATTTATGCCAGACTCTATCGAAGGCTTTCGATATGTCTAGTGCAATAGAAAAAGTCTCACCGAAGTCCGGAAAGAGTACAGTATATGTGAATCACTCCACGTACAGTATATGTGAATCACTCCACGTACAGTATATGTGAATCACTCCACGTACAGTATATGTGAATCACTCCACGTACAGTATATGTGAATCACTCCACGTACAGTATATGTGAATCACTCCACGTACAGTATATGTGAATCACTCCACGTACAGTATATGTGAATCACTCCACGTACAGTATATGTGAATCACTCCACGTACAGTATATGTGAATCACTCCACGTACAGTATATGTGAATCGCCACACGTACAGTATATGTGAATCACTCCACGTACAGTATATGTGAATCACTCCACGTACAGTATATGTGAATCACTCCACGTACAGTATATGTGAATCACTCCACGTACAGTATATGTGAATCACTCCACGTGCAGTATATGTGAATCACTCCACGTACAGTATATGTGAATCACTCCACGTGCAGTATATGTGAATCACTCCACGTACAGTATATGTGAATCACTCCACGTACAGTATATGTGAATCACTCCACGTACAGTATATGTGAATCACCTCCACGTACAGTATATGTGAATCACTCCACGTACAGTATATGTGAATCACTCCACGTACAGTATATGTGAATCACTCCACGTACAGTATATGTGAATCACTCCACGTACAGTATATGTGAATCACTCCACGTACAGTATATGTGAATCACTCCACGTACAGTATATGTGAATCACTCCACACACAGTATATGTGAATCACTCCACGCACAGTATATGTGAATCACTCCACGCACAGTATATGTGAATCACTCCACGTACAGTATATGTGAATCACTCCACGTACAGTATATGTGAATCACTCCACGTACAGTATATGTGAATCACTCCACGTACAGTATATGTGAATCACTCCACACACAGTATATGTGAATCACTCCACGCACAGTATATGTGAATCACTCCACGCACAGTATATGTGAATCACTCCACGTACAGTATATGTGAATCACTCCACGTACAGTATATGTGAATCACTCCACGTACAGTATATGTGAATCACTCCACGTACAGTATATGTGAATCACTCCACGTACAGTATATGTGAATCACTCCACGTACAGTATATGTGAATCACTCCACGTACAGTATATGTGAATCACTCCACGGACAGTATATGTGAATCACTCCACGTACAGTATATGTGAATCACTCCACGTACAGTATATGTGAATCACTCCACGTACAGTATATGTGAATCACTCCACGTACAGTATATGTGAATCACTCCACGTACAGTATATGTGAATCACTCCACGTACAGTATATGTGAATCACTCCACGTACAGTATATGTGAATCACTCCACGTACAGTATATGTGAATCACTCCACGTGCAGTATATGTGAATCACTCCACGTACAGTATATGTGAATCACTCCACATGCAGTATATGTGAATCACTCCACGTACAGTATATGTGAATCACTCCACGTACAGTATATGTGAATCACTCCACGTACAGTATATGTGAATCACTCCACGTACAGTATATGTGAATCACTCCACGTACAGTATATGTGAATCACTCCACGTACAGTATATGTGAATCACTCCACGTACAGTATGTGAATCACTCCACGTACAGTATATGTGAATCACTCCACGTACAGTATATGTGAATCACTCCACGTACAGTATATGTGAATCACTCCACGTACAGTATATGTGAATCACTCCACGTACAGTATATGTGAATCACTCCACGTACAGTATATGTGAATCACTCCACGTACAGTATATGTGAATCACTCCACGTACAGTATATGTGAATCACTCCACGCACAGTATATGTGAATCACTCCACGTACAGTATATGTGAATCACTCCACGTACAGTATATGTGAATCACTCCACGTACAGTATATGTGAATCACTCCACGTACAGTATATGTGAATCACTCCACGTACAGTCTATCCTCCATAGTAAGGGGGCCACCGGTTTTTTTTTTATCTTTTTCTCCTTTTCTCTTTTTCCCTGGCTTGTATCCATTCGGCCCCATTTAGCCAACTGTTTTAAGACGGTTATCCCCATCCAGGTGTCGATTTCTTCCTGGCGAGCGATAGCGTGCCAGCATTGTATGGAGAAATCAGGCTTCGTCGGAGACATTCTTCTATCGAAAAATGTACAAATTTAGCTTGCTGTCAAAACAAAAATATATATATGGTGGCTCGCTACCGCTCGCCAGGAAAATATTGACACCTGGATGAGGGTAAAAGTCTTAAAACAGTAGACTAAATGGGGCCGAATATTATACAAGCCAAAGAGAGAGGGAGAGAATGAGATAAAAAAGGCGAGGTGGGGTCCCTTAAGCCAAATATTTAGATTACGTTCATGACGACCAAAGCTAAGCAAATGCCTCAGAGAGTGGCTGATTTACGAAGCTCTTGATTATGATGCATGAGATCCCTGGGTGCTGGGAGACATGGGATGGACGTGGGCTTACTTTGTGCAACCTAGCTAGGATCTTTCTTACAATTTTTTTTTTTTTTTTATGGCCAAATTATATATGTTTTTTTTTTGTCTTGTTCCAAATTAATGATAGGCCCTATATTATTATTATTTATATATTATTATTATATTAATTATACTTTTTAATATTATTATTAGTAGTAGCAGTATTTGTATTAATAATATTATATTACTTATTATTATTGGAATGAAGCACCAGCAAACATAGTTGGATGGGGTATTGGAGGGAGAAGAAGAGAAGTAGTGGAGGAGGAGGTGGGGATCAGGAGGTCAGAAGTGTGGGAAGCCATGAACAGAGCGGCGATGGGGAAAACATCAGGAACAGATGGAGTGTGTGGGGTATTGCTGAGGTATGGTGGTGAGATAGTGATCGAATGGGTATGGAAAATGTGTAAACTATCATGGGAAAAGGGAAGTGCACCTGATGACTGGAAAACAGGCATAATAGTCCCCCCTGTATAAGGCTAAAGGGAAAAGAGGAGTGTGTGGTAACCACCGAGGGATATGTCTGCTAAGCGTAGTAGGGAAGGTGTACAGTAGGGTAGTGATTGAAAGAGTGAGAGTGAGAACGGAGAAATGGATAGGTGACGAGCAGGGCGGGTTTAGGAAGGGAAGAGGATGTGTAGATCAGATGTTTGCCCTGAAATGTGTTGTGGAGAAATATCTGGATAAGCGACAAAAGTTGTTTGCTGCTTTTGTGGACTTGGAGAAGGCCTATTACAGAGTTGATAGAAATAGTATGTGGAAAATATTGAGAATATACGGAGTAGATGGCAAGATGCTGAAAGACAGTGAAGAGCATGTATGAGGGTGCAAAGGCGGCAATATGAGTGGAGAATGAACAGAGCAAGTTCTTTGATCTGAATGTTGGGTTAAAGCAAGGGTGTGTGATGTTCCCGTGGTTGATCAATGTATATATCGAAGGAGTCTTGAAAGAAATACAAGGAAGAGCAGTGAATGTTGGTGTATCGCTGATAAGGGAGGGAAACGAGTGGAAGTTGCCTGTACTGCTGTTTGCCGATGATACAGTTCTGATGAGCGATAGTGAATGAGATTTGCAGGGTCTGGTAAATATGTTTGGAACAGTGTGTGAAAAGCGGAATCTGAAGCTAAATGCGGGGAAGAGCAAGGTTATGGTCTTTGAAATGTTCTTGTTTTTTTCTATGTTGATGGGGAAGACAAAAGGCAGAACTGCCTGTAATGAGTGCCTCCCCCAGTTGAAAGAGCGACAGGGCCAAAATCAAGGAACGTTCGAACCAAAACGCCTAAACATAATTTACCTCAGCCTAGTTTCCGATCCCAATGTAAAAAAGCTTCAAAATATCACGAAAACAAATTGTTTATCGAAAAATGCCGGGAAATGTGTTCGTGTGACACTGGCTTAACAAAGGCGGCAGTAATAATAATAAAGCCGCTGTCACACGAGCGCTTTTTCCGTCAATTTTCCGTGAGCAAGTTTTTTCTCGTATTATTTCGGGACTTTTTTGCACTGGTATCGGTAACTAGACTGAAGGTAGATTATGTTAGGCGGCTGAATTCTGATAAAGTTTAATCATTGAAGCTTCCAGACCACAATTGCCCGTAAATATTGCTCGACAAGGGGCTCGTGTGACTCCGGCTTAAGGGGGGTGACCTGCTTTTTGTTATTTCTGTCCTTTTCTCTCTTTCTCTGGCTTGTATCCATTCGGCCCCATTCAGCCAACTATTTTAAGACGTTTATCCCCATCTAGGTGTCGATTTCTTCCTGGCGAGCGATAGCGAACCAGCATTATATGAAGAAATCCGGCTTCGCCGGAGAAATTTTTCTATCGAAAAATGTATAAATTTAGCCTGCTGTCAAACAAAAATAAAAAATATGCTGGCTCGTTACCGCTCACAGGTAAAAAATTGACACCTGGATGGGGATAAACGTCTTAAAACAGTAGGCTGAATGGGGCCAAATGGATACAAGCCAGAGAAAGATAGAAAAGGACAGAACAAAAACAGGTCACCCCCCTTAAGAGAGTGGAGGTGGAGGGCTGCCGATATTCCACCAGACGGCCGGAAAATTGAAGGAGAAGGAAGGAGAGGATTTGTGCCAAGGAGAGGAGAGAGAATGTCTGCTGTAGGAATAGGTGTATATTTATGTATACGCAAGAAAGGTATAAGGCGTATTTTTGTATACACAAGAAAGGTATAAGGCGTATTTTTGTATACACAAGAAAGGTATAAGGCGTATTTTTGTATACACAAGAAAGGTATAAAGCGTATTTTTGTATACGCAAGAAAGGTATAAGGCGTATTTTTGTATACGCAAGAAAGGTATAAGGCGTATTTTTGTATACACAAGAAAGGTATAAGGCGTATTTTTGTATACACAAGAAAGGTATAAGGCGTATTTTTGTATACACAAGAAAGGTATAAGGCGTATTTTTGTATACACACGAAAGGTATAAGGCGTATTTTTGTATACACAAGAAAGGTATAAGGCATATGTTTGTATACGCAAGAAAGGTATAAGGCGTATTTTTGTATACGCAATAAAGGTATAAGGCGTATTTTTGTATACACAAGAAAGGTATAAGGCGTATTTTTGTATACACAAGAAAGGTATAAGGCGTATTTTTGTATACACAAGAAAGGTATAAGGCGTATTTTTGTATACACAAGAAAGGTATAAGCGTATTTTTGTATACACAAGAAAGGTATAAGGCGTATTTTTGTATACACAAGAAAGGTATAAGGCGTATTTTTGTATACACAAGAAAGGTATAAGGCGTATTTTTGTATACGCAAGAAAGGTATAAGGCGTATTTTTGTATACGCAAGAAAGGTATAAGGCGTATTTTTGTATACACAAGAAAGGTATAAGGCGTATTTTTGTATGCACAAGAAAGGTATAAGGCGTATTTTGTATAATAAACAAAGAGATGGTGGTGGACAAGTAGTAACAATATAATACATGAAATGACATAGAAGTCAGAAAAAGTGACGAAGGAATAGATATTGAAATTCGCTATTGAGAGATGGTGATTGAGAGATTGAGAGACGTTTAAGGGGTGATTTTCACTTGAGAGGGTTATTTTCTGGATCCCCTTCTCCTTCGTGTTTAACCCCATTAGTTTGGTATTATAAGACGTTTGCCGTATTAGTTTGCCGATTGTAAGACCATACGTCCCATTTATGTCAATGTTAAAACCTTTCATGCCATTTTCGTGTCGATTTTTTCCTGGCGAGCGGTAGCGAGCCTGTAATTTAGGGGAAACCGGCCGTCAGCCGGAACATTTTTCTATCGAAAAATGTACAAATTTATCTTGAAAGGAGGTCTTGGGGTTATTTTTGTAAGCTTGATGGAAGTCTAGGGAGCAAACTAAATACTTCCCCTTAAGGGGAGGTTTTTAGTGTGTTTCTTAGACTTCCATCAAGCTTGAAATTACACCCCCTTGACCCCCTTTCAAGATAAATGTGTACATTTTTCGGTAGAAAAATGTCCCGGCCGATTCCTCTTAAATTACAGGCTCGCTATCGCTCGCCAGGAAAAAATCGACACCTAAATGGCACGAAAGGTCTTAAAAGTGACATAAATGGGGCGAAAGTTCTTAAAATCACCAAACTAATGGGGCAAACGTCTTAAAATCTCAAAAGCAATGGGACTAAACATAAGAGAGAAAGGGGTAAAGCAAAAATAATCCCTCAAGTGGAAATCTCCCCTTCTTAACACATACAGTGAGTGAGTGGAAACATTCGTACGACCGAAATGGGCTGAAAAGTTGAAAAATATTAAGGTGTAAAGCTCGCCCCT
>CM064575.1:77531841-77606841 GCA_032716605.1 Paralithodes platypus | reverse complement strand
GATTCTTTCCAAATCTGTATAAAAGCGTTCAATGATAGCCGTAATATGCTGTCAAATGGTGTCATAATCCTCAAGGGGTTGACACGGCCCACAAAGAGGTTTATTTATTTTTATTTTTTTTAAAGGGGAGATTTCCACTTGAGGGATTTTTTTTTTGCCCCTTTCTCCCTCATGTTTATCCCCATTGCTTTTGAAATTTTAAGACGTTTGCCCCATTAGTTTGGCGATTTTAAGAAGTGTCACCCCATTTATGTCACTTTTAAGACCTTTCGTCCCATTTAGGTGTCGATTTTTTCCTGGCGAGCGATAGCGAGCCTGTAATTTGAGAGCAACCGGCCTCCGGCCGGGAAATTTTTCTACCGAAAAATGTACAAATTTATCTTGAAAGGGGGTCTAGGGGGGGGGGGGGGTAATTTTAAGCCTGATGAAAACGTAGGGAACAAACTAAATACCTCCCCTTAAGTTTATAATACCAGACACCAGTAAATAAGGACATAATAGATGAACGGCAATCATTTTGATATCCAAATAGATGAACGGCAATCATTTTGATATCCAAATAGATGAACGGCAATCATTTTGATATCTAAATAGATGAACGGCAATCATTTTGATATCCAAATAGATGAACGGCAATCATTTTGATATCCAAATAGATGAACGGCAAGCATTTTGATATCCAAATAGATGAACGGCAATCATTTTGATATCCAAATAGATGAACGGCAACCATTTTGATATCTAAATAGATGAACGGCAATCATTTTGATATCCAAATAGATGAACGGCAATCATTTTGATATCCAAATAGATGAACGGCAAGCATTTTGATATCCAAATAGATGAACGGCAATCATTTTGATATCCAAATCGAGTCGGATCCACCGCTAGAATTGTACCCAACCTTCTCACATGGGTTGGTAATATTGTTGCCAGTGACATGTACGATTTACCCTCGTCAAAGGCTGTGGGTAGTCTCGGGGAAAGGTTTGATTCAGTGCAGGTTGACGGTGCAGGGGTTGTCATGGTAACGGGTTCAACACAGGCAAGGGGGCGTGAGCGAGAGAGAGAGGGAGAGTAAGAGTAAGTGAGAGAGAGAGCAAAAGAGTGAGAGAGATAGACATTTACATAGATTTACATATATACACTGACCACACAGACCTTACAATCCAAAAGAGTGAGACAGAGATATTTCAATAGATTTACATAGAAACACTGACCACACAGACCTTACGATCCCAGCGAGGTGGTCAGGACTTAATAATTCTACTAGAGATAGCTAACCCGAGAATAAGGGACATTAGAGAGAAAGGGTGTGAGAGAGAAAGTGAGAGAGAGAGAAAGGGTGTGAGAGAGAAAGAGAAAGAGAGTGAGAGAGAGAGAAAGAAAGTGAGAGAGAGAGAAAGGGTGTGAGAGAGAAAGAGAGAGAGAGAGAAAGGGTGTGAGAGAGAGAGAGAGAAAGGGTGCGAGAGAGAGAGAGGGGGTGTGAGAGAGAGTGAGAGAAAGAGAGAGAGAAAGAGTGTGAGAGAGAGAATGCATTGCGCAGAAATCACTCACACAGACAACACACACAAAGACACAGAGAGAGAGAGAGAGAGAGACGACACACACACACACACACACACACACACACACACACACACACACACACACACACACACACACACAAGCGAGAGCAGAAGGGTGGAGACATAAAATATATGCCGCGGAAAATACCTCTTCTGTATAATATTTATGTTAAGGGGAGATTTCCACTTGAGAGATTTGTTTTCGAACTTCCTTCTCCCTCATGTTTAGCCCCATTGCTTTTGAGATTTAAAGACGTTTGCCCCATTAGTTTGGCGATTATAATAACTTTCGCCCCATTTCTGTCAATTTTAAGACCTTTTGTGCCATTTAGGGTTCGATTTTTTCCTGGCGAGCGATAGCGAGCCTGTAACTTAAGAGGCATCGGCCTTCGGCCGGGACATTTTTCTACCGAAAAATTTACATATTTATCTTGAAAGGGGGTCTAGGGGATATAATTTTAAGCTTGATGGAGGTCTAAGCAACACACTAGAAACCTCCCCTTAAGGGGGTAGTGCTAGGTTTTTGGTCTAATTATACAGTATATATTTATACATTTCTTTGGAGTGTCCTCGCTAGACCTCCATCAAGCTTAGAAAAATACCCCCTAGACCCCCTTTCAAGATAAATTTGTACATTTTTCGACAGAAAAATGTCCTGGCCGAAGGCCGATTCCTTCTAAAACTATCGCTATCGATCGCTAGCAAAAAATCTACACCTAAATGGCACTAAAGGTCTTAATATTGACAAAGAAATAAGGCGAAAGTCCTCAAAATCGCCGAACTAACGGAACGAACGTCTTAAAATCTTAAAACTAATATGCTAAACATGAGGGAGAAGGGGGTCCAGAAAAAGCGAGTACCTTTCCCTTAAGAAGGAAGGTTGTTTTTGTTCTGTTCTGTTCTATCTTTCTCTGGCTTGTATCCATTTGGCCGCATTCAGCCTACTGTTTTAAGACGTTTATCCCCATCCAGGTGTCAATTTTTTACTGGTGAGCGGTAGCGAGCCAGCATATTTTTTATTTTTGTTTGACAGCAGGCTAAATTTGTAAATTTTTCGATAGAAAAATTTCTCCGGCGAAGCCGGATTTCTTCATATAATGCTGGCTCGCTATCGCTCGCCAGGAAGAAATCGACACCTAGATTGGGATAAACGTCTTAAAATAGTTGGCTGAATGGGGCCAAATGGATACAAGCCAGAGAAAGAGAGAAAAGGACAGAAATAACAAAAAGCAGGTCACCGCCCTTAAGAAGGATGGTTGGGTTTTTTTCTGGCCTCCTAATTTCGTCCTCATGTCTAGCCCCATTATTGTTTTCAGAATTTAAGACGTTTCCCCCCATTATTTAAAACTGTTCGCCTCATTTCTTTGTCATTATTAAGACCTTGCGCGCCATTTACGAGTCGACTTTTTCTTGGCAAGCGATAGCGATCCTGTAATTCAAGAGGCATGTTTCCACCGACAAATGTACACATTTATGTAGAAAGGGGACACTGGTGATTTTTTTTAAGCTTTGGTGGAGGTCTAGGGAGGAAACTAAAAATAAAATAAATAAACAAATATATATTATATCTACCAATAATTAAGGGGAGGTTTTTAGTGCTTTCCCTAGACTTCCATCAAACTTAAAATCACACCCCCTTGAGCCCCTTTCGAAATAAATGTGTAAATTTTTCGGTAGAAAAATTTCCCGGCCAAAGGCCGGTTGCTCTTAAAGTACAGGCTCGCTATCGCTCGCCAGGAAAAAATAGACACCTAAATGGCACGAAAGGTCTTAAAATTGACAGAAATGGGGCGAAAGTGATTAAAATCGCCAAACTAATGCGGCGAATGCCTAGAAATATCAAAAGCAACGGGGCCAAACATGAGGGAGAAAGGGATCAAGAAAAAAATCCCTGAAGTGGAAATCTCCCCTCAAACTCTTCCCCCTAAAACCTCTGACCACTATAGTCTATTCACTGTAAGTAGGCGATAAATTATAACCACTATCCTCTGTAACTCAAAAAGGGCTAGAGCAAATTGGCTGTAAATTTCCACATCTATTCCTTGACTGACTCTTCCCAAATGGTAGAAATATTAGCTCGATTACTCTAGTCGTTCTTGAGTTACAGAGGTCAGAGGTCATGATTTCTCGCCTACTTACAGCGAATAGACTATAGTTGCCTTTTCTGAGCCGGTTTTAAACATCTATAGTCCGTTCATTCTAGGTTGGGCAGACATCGCAACCTCTAACCTCTGTAACTCAAAAAGGGCTAGAGCAAATGAGCTGTTAATTTATGCACATATTCCCTGGCCACGTCTTCCTATTTGGTAGAAATATTAGCTCGGTTACTCTAGTCCTTTTTGAGTTATGAGAGGTTAAGGGTTACGATTGCGACCCAACCTAGAATGAACGGACTATAGTTATATCGTGACTACAAGAAACCCTAATATTAGTCTCTCTCTCTCTCTCTCTCTCTCTCTCTCTCTCTCTCTCTCTCTCTCTCTCTCTCTCTCTCTCTAGTAGAGAGAGAGAGAGATTCTATTTATAATCTTCCTCGTTTCCTTGGTTCCCATTGGATTCCTCCCTTCCTCTCTTCTCATGAAAGACATACGAGGAAGAGCAGTTGATGTCGGTGTACAATGGCGCTAATAAGTGATGTCTGGGCACCAAGTATGTTTTGATCAATAATTGGTATCAGCAATATCTAAGCTTCATTTCTTCATATCGAGTGAAATATACAAACATGTTCCTACACTTACCCACCCTATTCAACATCTGACAGACATTAATACAGCACAGAGCAAGCCAAACGTAATGACAGCTGGGACATGACTTATTAGCGCGACCGTACCGCTGATGAGAGAGGGAAACGAGTGGAAGCTGTAGGTAGTGCCAACGAACTTGATAATAATCTAGATCGCTGACCTCTCTGTAACTCAAAAGGGCCTAGAGCAAACTGGCTGTAAATATCCACACCTGTTTCCTGGTGGACTCTTCCCAAATGGTAGAAACGTCAGCCCGATTGCTTTCATTCATTTCGAGTTATAAGAAGTTAAGGGGTCAAGATTATCGTCAAGTTCGCTGGCGCTACCTATACCTGTACTGCTGTTTGTCGATGATACGGTTCTGATGAGCGATAGTGAATGGGAGTTGCAGGGTCTGGTAAATATGTTTGGAACAGTGTGCGAAAAATGGAATCTGAAGGTAAATGCGGGGAAGAGCAAGGTTATGGTCTTTGAAAGGGGTGCAGCCACAGAGTGTGAGGCGAGGTTGAACGGTCAGGCTATGGAGAATGTCAGCTCATTTCAGTATTTGGACAGTGTGTTAAGTAAAGATTGGAGTATGGATGAAGAAGTGCGGGAGAGGGTGCAACAGGGGAAGAGGGTTGTAGGAACGCTGAAAGCATTAACAAGAAATAGGATGGTCAGCATGGAAGTAAAGAATCCTTGCATGACCTTGTGGTAATCCCGACATTGACTTACGGGAGCGAAGCATGGACATTGGTGGAGAGACTCGGACCAAGAGTGAGAGGGGTGGAAATGAGTTACTTGAGAAGTGCGTTCAGAGTTACATGGAGGGATAGACAAACGAATGAGGAAGTAAGAGAGATGTGTGGTGTGGAGGTAGATGGGCTGGAAAGTGTGAAAGGAACACCTTGAGAAGGTTCGGCCATATGGAACGTATGGGAAGCGAGAGAATGACTAAGAGGGTGTACGAGAGCGAAGTGGAAGGACAGAGAGGGAGAGGTAGATCGAATGAGAGATGAAAGGATGGAGTGAAGGCGGTGCTGGATGGGAGGAGGGGCGTCGACTGACTGGGGACAGAGGTGCATGGGGGCGTTTCGTTTGTGGCCACCCTTTTGGGGATCACGGCGTCCAGCAATAGATAGATAGATAGATAGTATAATGGTTTGAGTTTTTTAAGATATGTATGTGGTGTCCCAGGTTCAAATCCCGGGTGGAGCACTTGTTTTCATTATTTTCAATTGGAGATATTTGGTGTTGTGAGTGAAATTATTAAATGAGATTATTCGCTGTTTTCCCCAGATGCATGTTATTAATTCCTGAGATAATTGGTTGACAGATTTACCCAAATGTAAAATATATCACATAAAATCATAGCTGCCATTGACAGGTCCGTAGTTTGCGGAAATCAGTTGGCATTGATATTCGTAAAATGTTTAAAAAAAAAATCAACATTCATATGAAAATCTGATTCAATTTTCGGTATACACATAGCGGGGTTAAGGGGAGATTTCCACTTGAGGGATTTTTTTCTTGACCCCTTTCTCCATCATTGTTTAGCCCCATTGCTTTTGAGATTTTAAGATGTTCACCCCATTAATTTGGCGATGTTAAGAACTTTTGCCCCATTTTAAGACGTTTCGTCCCATTTAGGTGTCAATTCTATCCTGGCGAGCGATAGCGAGCCTGTAATTTAAGAGGAACCGGCCTATGGCCGGGACATTTTTCTACCGAAAAATGTACAAATTTATCTGGGAAGGGAGCCTAGGGGGTGTAATTTTAAGCTTGATGGAGGACTAGGGAACAAACTAAAAACCTCCCCTTAAATGCTACTTTATATTGCACTGCCTTTTTGTGCCTGGTGTTTTAGCAAAACACATATATACACAGGCGTGTTTACGGTAAACCTTTAACCCCTTCTTTTACCGGCGACCCCTTTTATATCATTCCTGCCCTCTCTTAGACCATTGTTTTCAGTTTAATAGGGGGCCGCTAGCAATTAACGGGCTTGGGGGGGCTATCTCGCTTAACCCTTTGACTACCACAGATCCTTCGTAAACTACACAATCGTCTAACAATGGCTAGAATACAATTGAAAAAGACGTCGCCGGTACAGAAGGGGTTAACTCTTGTTTTGGTTATTGGTACCGGTGTATAGAGTGAAGACAATAGAGTGAAGACAATAGAGTGAAGACAATAGAGTGAAGACAATAGAGTGAAGACAATAGAGTGAAGACAAACATAACATTATAATACAGAAGAGGTTTAAGGGGAGGTTTCTAGTTTGTTTCCTACTCCTCCAGCAATCTTAAAATATCACCCCCTTGACCCCCTTTCAAGATAAATTTGTACATTTTTCTAACGAAAAATTTCCCGGCCGAAGGCCGGTTACTCTTAAATTACAGGCTCGCTATCGCTCGCCAGGATAAAATCGACACCTAAACTGCACGAAAGGTCTTAAAATTGACAGAATGGGGCGGAAATTCTTAAAATCACCAAACTAATGGGGCAAACGTCTTAAAATCTCAAAAGCAATGGGGCTAACCATGAGGGAGAAAGGGGTTAAGAAAAAAATCCCTCAAATGGAGACCTCCCCCCAGAATTACCGGAAAAACCCACGCATTTTTTTCCTTCGTACTCATTTGTACTCCTTTGTAATTTTGAGAGTTTCTAAAGCCGCTGTCACACGAGCGCTTTTTCCGTCAATTTTCCATGAGCAAGTTTTTTTTCGTATTATTCCGAGACTTTTTCGCACTGGTATCGGCAACTAAACGGAAGGTAGATTATGTTAGGCGGCCGAATTCTGATAAAGTGTAGTTTTTGAAGCTTCCAGACCATAATTGCCCGTAAAAATTGCTCGAAAAAGGGCTCGTGTGACACCGAATTAATGGAACTTATATTTTCAAGCTCCCAGACAACAATTGCTCGTAAAAATTGAGGGAAAAAGATCTCGTGTGACATCGCCTTTAGAAACTCTCAAAAATTACAAAGGAGTACAAATGGGTACGAAGGAAAAAACATGCGGCAAAATTTGTATTGGTCCTTATGAAGCTATATGCAATTGAAATGTCCTAACCTAACCTATGCGAAGACAGGTATCAGTAGCACCGTTAAGGGAGCCCACCTCGCTTTTTTTTCTCTTTCTCTCCCTCTCTCTTTGGCTTGTATCCATGCGGCCCCAATCAGCCTACCTTTTTAAGACGTTTACCCCCATCCAGGTGTCAATATTTTCCTGGCTAGTGGTAGCGAGCCAGCATAAATATATTTTTGTTTTGACAGCAAACTAAATTTGTAAATTTTTCGATACAAAAGAGTCTCCGACGAAGCCGGATTTCTCCATACAATGTTGGCTGGCTATCGCTCGCCAGGAAGATATCGACACCTGGATGGAGATAAACGTCTTAAAACAGTTGTCTGAATGGGGCCGAATGGATACAAGCCAGGGAAAAAGAGTAAAGGAAAGAAAGAATAAAAAAGCCGGTGACCCCCCCTTAAAAACGTGACCCGCATCCTCAACCTCCCCTCCGACAAGTATTATACCTGTTGGAACTCACCCTACAGACGGCCTTGGAACTCACCCTACAGACGGCCTTGGAACTCACCCTACAGACGGCCTTGGAACTCACCCTACAGACGGCCTTTTAACTCACCCTACAGACGGCCTTTTAACTCACCCTACAGACGGCCTTTTAACTCACCCTACAGACGGCCTTTTAACTCACCCTACAGACGGCCTTTTAACTCACCCTACAGACGGCCTTTTAACTCACCCTACAGACGGCCTTTTAACTCTAGGCTGACAACTATTAGACGGTTTTATTCAGTTCCAAAATTGGCCTCCAGCTATTAAGGGGAGATATCCACGCGAGATATTTTTTTCTGGACCCCTTTCTCCCTCATGTTTAGCCCCATTGCTTTTGAGATTTTAAGACGTTCGCCCTAGTAGTTTGGACATTTTAAGACATTTTGCCCCATTTCTGTCAATTTTAAGACCTTTCGTGCCATTAAGATGTCTATTTTTTCCTGGCGAGCGATAGCGAGCCTGTAATTTAAGAGCAACCGGCCTCTGGCCGGGACATTATTCTACCGAAAAATGTACAAATTTATCTTGAAAGGGGGTCTAGGGGGTGTAATTTTAAGCTTGATGGAAACTTAGGGAACAAACTAAATACCTCCCCTTAAAAGGCTTCTAACTATTTCACTTTACCATTTCTACTACCACAGATCCTTCTTAAGCTGCACAAAATCGTATAAATATAGCTAGAAGAAATGAAGAAGACGTCCCCGGTACAGAAGGGGTTAATGGTTAGATTGAGGAATGGGTGTGTTGTCTGCCAGAATAAAACAAAAAACAATACAATGCTATTTTGTGGATATTGTAGTCTATTCGCTGTAAGTAGGCGAGAAATCATGACCTCTATCCTCTGTAGCTCAAAAAGGGCTAGAGTAAATTGGCTGTAAATTTCCACATCTATTCCCTGGTTGACTTTTCCCAAATGGTAGAAATATTAGCTCGAATACTTTTTTTTTTTTTTTTTTTTGTTTTTTTTTTTGTTTTTTTTTTTTTAGAAGTCATGATTTCTCGCCTACTTACAGCGAATAGACTATAGTTGACTGATAGCCCACATAGGGGTGTATTTGAAAGTTCTACATTGGTGGAATATTTGGACTTTTGTTTTGTAGCACCGACTCTCCCTCCCTCTCTCTCTCTTGCCCGCGACATGTGTGTAAAAGCTGCAGTGAACACCTAACAGACTGCTGTGCAAATATTGTGTTTGTTTTGCTGAAACGCGGGAGCTCGTGTCCAAATACTGATGCTGATGAATCATTGGCTGCCCTCCGCATGCCAGAGAGAGAGAGAGAAAGAGTGTGTGTGAGAGAGAGAGAGAGAAGTTATACAATGGATTTGTTTATGTCCTAAAGACATTGCGGTCAGGAAGTTAATCAAGAGAGACACAATCGTAGTTCAGAACACTCATTGCAATGTAGGGAAAATATTAGTTTATCTTTTCTTAATCTGCAATATCGAAAATGATTACATTTGAGGGGTTTTGTTTGCAACTAGAACATATATTATTTGTGACAAACACGTTCCTATTTGGTCCTATTGGCAGACTGGGAGCCAAAGCGTCATATTTTTCCTTTGCCCCTCAACTTTCCCTTCATAATTGCTGAGGGGCACATGGCCTTGGGTGGGGCTTCGGTGTCCCGGGCATTTCCGCACCCTCCTCAGCTCCTCGCCTGGGAGCAGCTTCGGTCACCTGGGCTTTCTTAGTAGTAAGCAGGGAGTGTTCTGTGGGGGCGCTCACTTATGGCCTTGCTCGAGACCTTGGGGCTGTTCGGTCAGACAGTTTCTCTCTCTCTCTCTCTCTCTCTCTCTCTCTCTCTCTCTCTCTCTCTCTCTCTCTCTCTCTCTCTCTCTCTCTCTCTCTCTCTCTCTCTCTCTCTCTCTCTCTCTCTCTCTCTCTCTCTCTCTCTCGCTGCTACCGTCATTACAATAATCATTGTTCTTCAGAGCTTTCTCGGTTTATACCTTCTCCCTTATTGAGAGTGAGGGGCACCTGCCTTTCAACACACTTCCACCCGTAATCTTTCCAACTCTCTAACCTAAGAGTGAGCCAATATTTCAAGTCTTTCTTCACCTCAATAAGTATGTTTTGGAAGTCCATTTGTCTTTCCCTCATGTTATGACTTAAACTGCCGAAGGCTCCGTGTGTCCAGAATGTTTTATATTTTAACGTGCCTTGAATCTGGTTCTCCATCACACTTTCAACTTTGGGGGAGACACTTGTTACAGGCAGCTTTGCCTATTGTCTCCTTCATACACGCAGGTTTAAATTAATACACGGGCTACATAACAATTGAATATCAAACACAAATGTATACGCATTACTAACACGAATTAAACTATTAAAAAATCTCGTTAACGCGGAATATAACATGTATGAACGGATTTATACAACTAATGGGATAGCAACAAATGGTTAGGGATCAACAAGAGTTACCGGTGGGACAGTTTGTGTTGTGGGTGATTGAGGAGGTGAATCTGGTAGTGGTTGTCATGGTGGCGGGTTGTAGTTGTGGTGGTGATGGTTGTAGTTGTGGTGGTGATGGTTGTGACAGTCAAGTTTGTGGTGGCGGGTTGTAGTTGTGGTGGCGGGTTGTAGTTGTGGTGGTGATGGTTGTAGTTGTTGTGATGGTGATGGTTGTGACAGTCAAGTTTGTGGTGGCGGGTTGTAGTTGTGGTGGTGATGGTTGTAGTTGTGGTGGTGATGGTTGTGACAGTCAAGTTTGTGGTGGCGGGTTGTAGTTGTGGTGGTGATGGTTGTAGTTGTGGTGGTGATGGTTGTAGTTGTGGTGGTGATGGTTGTAGTTGTGGTGGCGGGTTGTAGTTGTGGTGGTGATGGTTGTAGTTGTGGTGGTGATGGTTGTAGTTGTGGTGGTGATGGTTGTGACAGTCAAGTTTGTGGTGGCGGGTTGTAGTTGTGGTGGTGATGGTTGTAGTTGTGGTGGTGATGGTTGTGACAGTCAAGTTTGTGGTGGCGGGTTGTAGTTGTGGTGGTGATGGTTGTAGTTGTGGTGGTGATGGTTGTAGTTGTGGTGGTGATGGTTGTAGTTGTGGTGGTGATGGTTGTAGTTGTGGTGGTGATGGTTGTAGTTGTGGTGGTGATGGTTGTAGTTGTGGTGGCGGGTTGTAGTTGTGGTGGTGATGGTTGTAGTTGTGGTGGTGATGGTTGTAGTTGTGGTGGTGATGGTAGTTGTGGTGGTGATGGTGCTAGTTGTGGTGCGGGTTGTGGTTGTGGTGGTGATGGTTGTAGTTGTGGTGGTGATGGTTGTAGTTGTGGTGGTGATGGTTGTAGTTGTGGTGGTGATGGTTGTAGTTGTGGTGGTGATCGTTATTAAGTTATTAAAGTGTATTGCCATTATAATACATACATACATACAAGTTATAAAACACAATGGTTATTATAATACTATTATGGCCTAGCCTGCTGAGCAACAAGGCTACTAAGCAGACATGAATATATCAATTATAAGTTTATGCAAAAAAGACACACATTACATAAATATATATGTACTTCTAAGAATAGCAAATCAGCGGACATTTAATGACTTTTATGGAATAATATTTACATAACGTTATCAATCGTGGGAAATACTAACGTTTTATATCGTAGACAACTATTAAAGGGGAGGTTTTTAGTTGATTCCCTAGATTTCCATCAAGCTTAAAATTACTCCCCCTTTCAAGATAAATTTGTACATTTTTCGGTAGAAAAATGTCCCGGCCAAAGGCCGGTTCCCCTTAAATTACAGGCTCGCTATCGTTCGCCAGGAAATAATCGACACCTAAATGGCACGAATAGTCTTAAAATTGACAGAAATGGGGCGAGGGTTCTTAAAATCATCGAAATAATGGGGCGAACGTCTTAAAATTAGAAAAGCAATGGGGCTAAAAACATGAGGGAGAAAGAGGTTCAGAAAAAAAAATCTTCCAGGTGGATATAATAGTCTCTCTTTAAGTTTAAAGTTACAGAAGCTACAGCAAAGGGTGGGGTGTATAAATGTTAGCAGTGGTGGGTGGGTTGTGTCGATGATTAGTGGTGATAACATTAATCATCCTCCAATTAGCTTAATTAAGGAGGGGGGGGATTTCCACTTGGGAGATCTTTTTTCTGGACCTCTTTCTCCCTCATACCCGTTGCTTTTGAGATTTTAAGACGTTCGCCCCATTAGTTTGGCGTTTTTAAGAGCATTCGCCCCATTTCTGTCAATTTTAAGACTTTTCGTGCCATTTAGGTGTCGATTTTTTCCTGGCGAGCGATAGCGAGCCTGTAATTTAAGAGGTACCGGCCTTCGGCCGGGACATTTTTCTACCGAAAAATGTACAAATTTATCTTGAAAGGGGGCTTAGGGGGTGAAATTTTAAGATTGCTGGAGGAGTAGGAAACAAACTAGAAACCTCCCCTTAACCTCAGGTGTATGTAAAATGCTAGAAACACTCATAAGAGACAAGCTCGTAAATCACTTCGAAGGAAAATAATATACTTAAAGATACTCAACACATCAGTGTCTTGGAGGGCAAGCAGGGTCGATGGACCTGTTGTTGCTTGATTTCCCTTTGTATTCCTTTGTACTCCTTTGTGCTCATGTTTCAGATTTTATAAAGATGTGCGATCCATTAGTTTGGCGATTTTAAGACGAAAGCGATAGCGAGCCTGTAATTTTAAGAGAACAATGTACAAATTTATCTTTAAGGAGGTTCTAGAGTGTGTGTGTGTGTGTGTTTTTTTTTTTGTTTTTTTTGTTTTTTTTTAAAGCTTGATGAAGGTCTAGCGAGGAAACTATTAAGTAAATGAATATATAAAACATAGATAGACCCCCCCAAAAAAAATAACCACTGCCCCCTTAACGATCCTGGTATTGTACTTTAATGTATGAATATGTAATGGACTGGAGAGGTTATATTAAGGGGAGGTCTTTAGTTTGTTTCCTACTCCTCCAGCAATCTTAAAATTTCACCCCCTTGACCCCCTTTCAAGATAAATTTGTACATTTTTCGGTAGAAAAATTTCCCGGCCGAAGGCCGGTACCTCTTAAATTACAGGCTCGCTATCGCTCGCCAGGAAAAAATCGACACCTAAATGGCACGAAAAGTCTTAAAATTGACAGAAATGGGGCGAATGCTCTTAAAAACGCCAAAATAATAGGGCGAACATCTTAAAATCTCAAAAGCAATGGGACTAAACATAAGGGAGAAAGGGGTCCAGAAAAAAAATCTCCCAAGTGGAAATCCCCCCTTAACATGACGGAAAAATAATATTGTAAAGCCTTGACCGCTTTTGTCTCTTTGTGGTGTAACTTAAAATAATGTATATTTCGATACATATTTGAGGGGAGGTTTTTAGTTCGTTCCCTAGAATTCCATCAATCTTAAAATTACACCCCTTAGACCCCCTTTCAAGATAAATTTGTACATTTTTCGGTAGAAAAATGTCCCGGCTGAAAGTCGGTTCCTCTTAAATTACAGGCTCGCTATCGCTCGCCAGAATAAAATCGACACCTGAATTGCACGAAAGGTCTTAATATGGGGTGAAAGTTCTTAAAATCGCTAAACTAATGGGGCAAACGTTTTATAATATCAAAAGCAATGGGGCTAAACATGAGGGAGAAAGGGGTCAAGAAAAAAAATCCCTCAAGTGGAGATCTCCCCTTAAGCTGTTGTGAGATTTGTCTTATATAACATCATAGTTATTATTCAGTGCCGGTGGTGTCTTCTTGGGGTGTAGGGATGATCATAACAGGACCTTTATATATATAGACAAGATATTTGTTCATGTTCAAAACTATAATTCGTACTATAATTTTGTTTCATGGTTTACCCCTGAATATTTTATTTTATTTTATTTAAAAAAAAATATATATATCTTTATTTTATATTGATATTTATTTATTTATTTATTTTATTATTTATTATTTATTATATTTATTATTTATAATTTATTTTATTTTATATTATTTTATTGTAAGGGCGGTCGGGGGCCGGGGGGTGGGGGGGGGGGGGGGGGTTGGATTCCTGGTCTCCAGTCTCTGGTCTCTGGTCTGTGGTTCTTCTCCTGGGTGACCTACAGTAGATGTGTGTCAATTTGTTTTCATTGTTTTCTGTCGTGTTGTGTTGTCCCTATTCGGGCTTTGTCTTGAGTCGGCCACCACCCCCAGAAAACAAAAATGGGGTATGAGCCTGAGTAAATACATACACACATGTTTTGACTGGCAATACATACATACATACATACATACACACCTGTTTTGACTGGCAATACATACATACATACATACATACATACATACATGTTTTGACTGGCAATAGAGAACCGCATGGCTGTTCATTAGCTTATAACCTCAGGCTTCTAGAGAAAAACATATGATCTAATGAAAGGTAAACATCGTTAAAATGTGTTCTACGTTATGGGTGGCGATATAAAATGTGTTCTACGTTATGGGTGGCGATATAAAATGTGTTCTACGTTATGGGTGGCGATATAAAATGTGTTCTACGTTATGGGTGGCGATATAAAATGTGTTCTACGGTTATGGGTGGCGATATAAAATGTGTTCTACGTTTATGGGTGGCGATATAAAATGTGTTTCTACGTTATGGGTGGCGCGATATAAAATGTGTTCTACGTTATGGGTGGCGATATAAAATGTGTTTCTACGTTATGGGTGGCGATATAAAATGTGTTCTACGTTATGGGTGGCGATATAAAATGTGTTCTACGTTATGGGTGGCGATATAAAATGTGTTCTACGTTATGGGTGGCGATATAAAATGTGTTCTACGTTATGGGTGGCGATATAAAATGTGTTCTACGTTATGGGTGGCGATATAAATAGATGTGTTCTACGTTATGGGTGGCGATATAAAATGTGTTCTACGTTATGGGTGGCGATATAAAATGTGTTCTACGTTATGGGTGGCGATATAAAATGTGTGTTCTACGTTATGGGTGGCGATATAAAATGTGTTCTACGTTATGGGTGGCGATATAAAATGTGTTCTACGTTATGGGTGGCGATATAAAATGTGTTCTACGTTATGGGTGGCGATATAAAATGTGTTTCTACGTTATGGGTGGCGATATAAAATGTGTTCTACGTTATGGGTGGCGATATAAAATGTGTTCTACGTTATGGGTGGCGATATAAAATGGTTCTACGTTATGGGTGGCGATATAAAATGTGTTCTACGTTATGGGTGGCGATATAAAATGTGTTCTACGTTATGGGTGGCGATATAAAATGTGTTCTACGTTATGGGTGGCGATATAAAATGTGTTCTACGTTATGGGTGGCGATATAAAATGTGTTCTACGTTATGGGTGGCGATATAATATTGCATTCCATGATCTAGCTATACCTATCTAAGCTCCTAAGCCTAAGGGAACGTAATTTCTTAATTATCCTACCTACTCTATTGTAACAACCTATTAACTAATATTATTGATCTTAATTATATATTATTATATTCCCTCCACAAATATAGAAAAAAAAATAAAAATAAAATAAAAAATAAAAACGACTTTACTCCTAAACTCAATTAATGAAATCAACAAACACATGTGGCAGTCCAGGGATTCGAACCTAGGATGCTCACACCGAAATTCAGTGCATTTATCCATTGCGCTATATCAAATGAACACACACACACACACACACTGAATACATAGTTTGGACTACAATGAAACTAGGCTTAGAAGTTTCCTAAGCAGCTATCTTACCGCATTGTTCAGGAGATAACCACATCAACTTATATAAGTTAAGGGAGCCCACCTCGCTGTTTTTTCTCTTTCTCTCCCTCTCTCTTTGGCTTGTATCCATTCGGCCCTATTCAGTCTACTGTTTTAAGAAGTTTACCCCATCAAGGTGTCAATATTTTCCTGGCGAGTGGTAGCGAGCAAGCATATATATATTTTTGTTTTGACAGCAAGCTAAATTTGTACATTTTTTGATAGAAAAAATTTTCCGGCGAAGCCGGATTTCTCCATACGATGCTGGCTCGCTATCGCTCGCCAGGAAGAAATCGACACCTGAATGGGGGTAAACGTCTTAAAACAGTAGGCTGAATGGGGCCGAATGAATACAAGCCAAAGAGAGAGAGAGAGAGAAAGAGAAAAAAGCGAGGTGGGCTCCCTTAAATATTACACGCAGCAACGCACCCCTCTCTTACCTGTGAAAGACAATGATCGAAGGCAAAGGGTTTCCTATGACGCATGTTATTGATCACTTTATACGTGTTTAACCCTTTCAGTACCAGCGACGTGTTTTATATTTTTGTCTGGCTTTATTTAGACGATATTATGCAGCTTAGGAAGGATCTGTGGTAGTTGAAAGGGTTGGTTTAGACTTTAGATAGCTTGAAGCCTTATTATTGCTAGAGGTCCTTCCCAAGCTGAATACAATCGTCTAATAGTTTACAGAATATGACGAAAAGGGCGTCCCTGGTACTGAACGGGTTAACACAACACAAACAAATATATATGAGAGGCAGAAGTTCCCATGGTGATTGACGGTCAACTGAAACAAGATTATGTTTAATATAAATTCATTTAACTAAATCGCAAACAAATATTTATTAACCTAATCTTTGATCTCATTGACCAATTATATATACATTTGGTAAATTTTGGTGAAACACATAATGGAAACGCATAGATTCAATTTGCACATATATCTGCTCAATTGTTTGCCTTAACACTATCATCTGGTGCCACGTCTTGGGGGTTATTATGGTATTTGGTTTAACTATGGAGGTTTTTAATTGATTTAGCCATTTTCGAACAATGTATTTTAGTTTACCCCTTAGACTACGCCTCTCCAGACCCCCTTCAAACTAAAAAAATAACGTCCCCCAGACCCCCTTCAAGCTAAATGTGTACATTTTTCGGTAGAAAAATGTCCCGGCCAAAGGCCGGTTTCTCCTAAATTGAAGGCTCGCTATCGCTCGCCCAGGAAACATCGACACCTTATTGGGTTGAACCATCATATAATCGCCAAACTAATGAGATGAATCGTCTTAAAATCTCCAAACTAATGGAGTAAAACTGGGAGGCTCTAAATTGGCCCGCCCTGCACCTAATAGGGTTAAACAATATATATAGATATTGATTGCCAGACACAGGTATTTTTATTTTTTTTTACAAATTATCTCTGTATATGTGTGAAGTCCACTGAAGATTTAATGAAACATCGCAATTTACGTTGGCTCGGTTGGATCAATAATAGATACCTGCAGATAATATAAGATACCTGCAGATAATATAAGATGCCTGCAGATAATAAAAGATACCTGCAGATAATAAAAGATACCTGCAGATAATAAAAGATACCTGCAGATAATAAAAGATACCTGCAGATAATAAAAGATACCTGCAGATAATAATAGATACCTGCAGATAATTTACGAGCATTACATTTTCCTAGAGATATTAGTTAGTATGGCTTATCATGCCAGAACAATTCTTCCATGAGCTGAAGTGCCAATAAAGACAATTTATGATGACAGTACTGAATCACTGGGCAATAAAACAGACGAATGATCTAGGGTTGGATGAAAGATGTTTTCAGGAGAGCCATCAACCTAGTATATTTTACCAGCACAAGTTATTATGAATTGTGGTTCTACCTCACGTGTTGTAGAGAGTAGTCAAGAATATGTACTTTAGAATCAGACATTGGGACTGCCACATGTATTTGTTGATTTCATTAATTGAGTTTAGGAGTTGTTGTTGTTGTTCCCCAAGCTGCCTGGCCGAACAGCCCCAAGGCCCCGAGCAAGGCCAAGGCCATAACCGAGCGCCCCCACAGAACCCTCCCCGCCGACCACAATAAAGCCTGGGTGACCGAAGCCACTCCATGGCGGGGAGCTGAGGAGGGTGCGGAAATGCCCGGGAAACCAAAGTCCCACCCAGGGCCCTGTGTCCCTCAGCAATTATGAAGAGAAAGTTGAGGGGCAAGGGAAAAATGTGACGCTTTGGCTTCCAATCTTGGTAGATTGGGAGGTCAATCCACGTTAGAGACGCCGTCACTTGAGATCTAGAAAATATATAAGTAAAAGGAACAGTCAGAGTAAGCTATGGGTATGGCAGAGATTGCTCAGTTCTCACTCTGATAGACCAGCCCATCACCACGAGTGAGGGAGTAAAGTCGGTTGGTGGAGGTAACATAATATTTCATGCTCATGCTCTCTCTCTCTCTCGCTCTCGCTCTCGCTCTCGCTCTCTCTTCTCTCTCTCTCTCTCTCTCTCTCTCTGAAACCTTCAGCAAAACATATTATAAGGTCCAGTACATCAGAGGTTGCAGGTTTTCATGCTCTTATAATTGCGTGAATTGCCCTATGGATATGTTGATTTAACTAACAACATCTTCACAACCATTATACACAGTGCCTGTATTACTATACTGCCATTACACGCAGATTAGCTAGTAGACGCTGCTAAATAGATTTGGCTGGCTCAGACATTATTTCCTAAACACTTCAATATTTCTAATGTTAATAATTGGCATTCATTTCCTTAGCCTAGTTAGTCTAGGTTAAACAACGCTATTATACAGTATGTTAACAATGGAGTAATGTCCGAAGTCTAAACAAATGGAGTTATGTCCGAAGTCTAAACAAATGAGGTAATAGGAGGGACATTGGGTGATAAGGTACGGTACCCCCCGAACTTTAGGGCGACATAAACACAGACTATCTTGGGTTCCCGGACATCTCAACCAGTAGACCATTTCAACCAGTGCCAAATCAACCAAGACCAACAACAAAAAACAGTGCCAACAAATATAGTACTAACCTAACCTAACCTAACCGTATTGATTGATTTGGTACTGGTTGTTGAGAGCTATTGGTTGCAATGGTCTACTGGTTGAGAGCTACTGGTTGAGTTGTCCGTTATCTTGGAGTGGTGATATATTATAACATACTTACATATATGCTACCTGGCCACACAAGGAAGGGTTGGCTATGTAGTCCATGACCAGTGAACCAATCTATGTCAATGTACGCTCTGCAACACAAATTATGGCAATTTTTTAGTCGTATGACTGGTTGAGGGGAGGTTTTTAGTTTGTTCCCTATATTTCCATCAAGCTTACGATTACACCCCCTAGACCCCCTTTCAAGAATTGTTTTTACATTTTTCGGTAGAAAAATGTCCCGGCCGAAGGCCGTTTCCTCTTAAATTATAGGCTCGCTATCGCTCGCCAGGAAAAAATCGACACCTACTTGGCACGAAAGGTCTTAAAATTGACAGAAATGGGGCGAAAGTTCTTAAGATCGTCAAACTAATGGGGCGAAAATCTTAAACAAATCTCAAAAGCAATGGGGGCTAAACATGAGGGAGAAAGGGGTCCAGAAAACAATCCCTCAAGTGGAAATCTCCCCTTAATTAAATGAGCTAGTCAAATGTTAAAGGGGGGGGTAGGGGTAGGGGGGGGGGCTATTTATTGGGGTATTTGTATTGATTATTATTTATTAGGGTTTTAGTTTGTTCCCTAGACCTCCATCAAGCTTAAAATTACACCCCCTTGAGTCCCTTTCAAGATAAATTTGTACATTTTTCGGTAGAAAAAATGTCCCGGCCGAAGGCCGGTTCCTCTTAAATTACAGGCTCGCTATCGCTCGCCAGGAAAAAATCGACACCTAAATGGCACGAATGGTCTTAAAATTGACAGAAATGGGGCGAGGGTTCTTAAAATCGCCAAAGTAATGGGGCAAACGTCTTTAAATCTCACAAGCAATGGGGCTAAACATGAGGGAGAAAGAGGTTCAGAAAAAAATCCTCCAGGTGGAAATCTCCCCTTACTATATTATCCTCAATATCCCCCATCGAGATAAATTTGTAAATTACTCGGTAGAAAAATGTCTCGGCCGAAAGCCAGTTTCTAAAAAATGAGAGGCTCGCTAACGCTCGCCAGGATTCCTCAATCTAAGAATTGAATTAGATTGAGGGACACTACATATATTTCCAGGGGTGACCGGTCAACTCAACCAGTAGACCATTTCAACCGGTAGCTCTCAACCAGTACCAAATCGACCAATACGGTTAGGTTAGGTTAGTACTATATTTTGGCACTGGATTGGTTGGTCTGGGTTAATTTGGCACTGGTTGAGAGCTACTGGTTGAAATGGTTTACTGGTTGAGAGCTGCTGGTTGAAATGGTCTACTGGTTGAGTTGACATGGAACCATTTCCAGTTAGTAAATGGAGTATTTGGCATCCGAAACAGGAATATATCTGAACCCATTATACAAGAAGCAGTTTTGCCATGGTCATCCTTTCGAGAGAGTTACCCAAGTCAACCATGGGTGATGATGACAGTGTTGATAATGACAATAAAGTACTTGTTTAAGGGCAGATTTCCACTTGAGGGATTTTTTGTATGGCCAAATTTCTCCCTCATGTTTAGCCCCATTGCTTTTAAGAGTTTATGACGTTCGCCCCATTACTTTGGTGATTTTGAGACCCTCCGCACTATTTCTGTAAATTTTAAGGTCTTTTGTGCCATTTACTATCAGTTTCAGAGGCTGTGTGGCATCGTTTTTCGGGAATAACTTATTAACAAACAGTTGGATCAGTATGATATTTTGCCAGGGCTTGTTTTCGTCAACATTGTGCATTACCAAAAGTGTAGAATTAAGCCACTTGTCCCTGTGTCATGAGGTTAAGTCACACCTGAATGACTAGGAAACGGACAAGGCTACCGTGGCGTACCGGTACCTGTGAAAACTACCAAACCATTATTGCTCTTCCATGCAATACGGTCGTTATCACCCACCACCCAACTCTACTATCGCCTTTACAGTCATGTTATCTGTTACTATCATATAGATATATACAAAAATAACACTGTTGGCACTGTAACCACTTGGCTATGACTCTCCTAACCTGTTTGACATTATCATTAGATATGGGCATGTGGTCTCTACAGATGACAACCTTGAGTGCATGAGGCCTAGGGGAAGACTACGGAACTCATGACTAAGGCAAGTCGGCCTATCTTGCGCTGGGATACTTGATATGGGCCGGGCTGATGCCTGGAGTCTCGACCGGGAGTATCCCTCGGAGTGGAATCGCACGGTGAGTGCGGCTACGAGCTGTCATGACGTGTGCCTCCATTGATTGAATGTTTCCATTTTCACAGAAAAGGTTCTATGCGGCCTCGAAGGTAACAGGTTAGCTTGAAAACAAACATACAATACCACGGCAAACACATCAAAGACAAACCACCCACACAACAAACACACAATACCATGGCAAACACATCAAACACAAACCACCCACACAACAAACACACAATACCATGGCAAACACATCAAAGACAAACCACTCACACAACAAACACACAATACCATGGCAAACACATCAAAGACAAACCACTCACACAACAAACACACAATACCATGGCAAACACATCAAAGACAAACCACTCCCACAACAACACACAATACCATGGCAAACACATCAAAGACAAACCACCCAACCACAACACAAACACACAATACCATGGCAAACACATCAAAGACAAACCACCCACACAACAAACACACAATACCATGGCAAACACATCAAAGACAAACCACTCCACACAAACAAACACAATACCATGGCAAACACATCAAAGACAAACCACTCACACAACAAACACACAATACCATGGCAAAACACATCAAAGACAAACCACATCACAACAACAAACACACAATACCATGGCAAACACATCAAAGACAAACCACCCACACAACAACACACAATACCATGGCAAACACATCAAAGACAAACCACCCACACAAACAAACACACAATACCATGGCAAACACATCAAAGACAAACCACTCACACAACAAACACACAATACCATGGCAAACACATCAAAGACAAACCACTCACACAACAAACACACAATACCATGGCAAACACATCAAAGACAAACCACCCACACAACAAACACACAATACCATGGCAAACACATCAAACACAAAACACCCACACAACAAACACACAATACCATGGCAAACACATCAAAGACAAACCACCCACACAACAAACACACAATACCATGGCAAACACATCAAAGACAAACCACTCACACAACAAACACACAATACCATGGCAAACACATCAAAGACAAACCACCCACACAACAAACACACAATACCATGGCAAACACATCAAAGACAAACCACTCACACAACAAACACACAATACCATGGCAAACACATCAAAGACAAACCACCCACACAACAAACACACACAATACCATGGCAAACACATCAAAGACAAACCACTCACACAACAAACACACAATACCATGGCAAACACATCAAAGACAAACCACTCACACAACAAACACACAATACCATGGCAAACACATCAAAGACAAACCACCCACACAACAAACACACAATACCATGGCAAACACATCAAAGACAAACCACTCACACAACAAACACACAATACCATGACAAACACATCAAAGACAAACCACACACACAACAAACACACAATACCATGGCAAACACATCAAAGACAAACCACCCACACAACAAACACACAATACCATGGCAAACACATCAAAGACAAAACACCCACACAATACCATGACAAACACATCAAAGACAAAACACCCACACAATACCATGACAAACACATCAAAGACAAAACACCCACACAATACCATGACAAACACATCAAAGACAGAACACCCACACAATACCATGACAAACACATCAAAGACAAAACACCCACACAAAACCATGACAAACACATCAAAGACAAAACACCCACACAATACCATGACAAACACATCAAAGACAAAACACCCACACAATACCATGACAAACACATCAAAGACAAAACACCCACACAATACCATGACAAACACATCAAAGACAAAGCAACCACACAATACCATGACAAACACATCAAAAACAGAACACCCACACAATACCATGACAAACACATCAAAGACAGAACACCCACACAATACCATGACAAACACATCAAAGACAAAACACCCACACAATACCATGACAAACACATCAAAGACAAAACACCCACACAATACCATGACAAACACATCAAAGACAAAACACCCACACAATACCATGACAAACACATCAAAGACAAAACACCCACACAATACCATGACAAACACATCAAAGACAAAACACCCACACAATACCATGACAAACACATCAAAGACAGAACACCCACACAATACCATGACAAACACATCAAAGACAGAACACCCACACAATACCATGACAAACACATCAAAGACAAAACACCCACACAATACCATGACAAACACATCAAAGACAGAACACCCACACAATACCATGACAAACACATCAAAGACAAAACACCCACACAATACCATGACAAACACATCAAAGACAGAACACCCACACAATACCATGGCAAACACATCAAAGACAAAACACCCACACAATACCATGACAAACACAACAAAGACAGAACACCCACACAATACCATGACAAACACATCAAAGACAAAACACCCACACAATACCATGACAAACACAACAAAGACAAAACACCCACACAATACCATGACAAACACATCAAAGACAAAACACCCACACAATACCATGACAAACACAACAAAGACAAAACACCCACGACAAACACAACAAAGACAGAACACTCACACAACAAACACATCAAAGACAGAACACCCACACAATACCATGACAAACACAACAAAGACAGAACACCCACACAACAAACACATCAAAGACAGAACACCCACACGACAAACACATCAAAGACAGAACACCCACACAATACCATGACAAACACAACAAGACAGAACACCCACACAACAAACACATCAAAGACAGAACACCCACACGACAAACACATCAAAGACAGAACACCCACACAATACCATGACAAACACAACAAAGACAGAACACCCACACAACAAACACATCAAAGACAGAACACCCACACGACAAACACATCAAAGACAGAACACCCACACAATACCATGACAAACACAACAAAGACAGAACACCCACACAATACCATGACAAACACAACAAAGACAGAACACCCACACAACACAATGACAAACACATCAAAGACAGAACACCCACACAATACCATGACAAACACAACAAAGACAGAACACCCACACAACAAACACATCAAAGACGAACACCCACACGAAACACATCAAAGACACCACACAATACCATGACAACACAACAAAGAAACACCCACACAACAAACACATCAAAGACAGAACACCCACACAATACCATGAAAACCCAACAAAGACAGAACACCCACACAACAAACATCCACCCCCCAACCATGACAAACACAACAAAGACATAACACCACACAACAAACACATCAAAGACAGAACACCCACACAATACCATGACAAACACAACAAAGACAGAACACCCACACAACAAACACATCAAAGACAGAACACCCACACAATACCATGACAAACACATCAAAGACAGAACACCCACACAACAAACACATCAAAGACAAAACACCCACACAACAGAAGGGGGACAACTCACCATTTTTACTCTACCACGCTCTTTCATCTTTCAAAACATTCCCTTACCTCTTTTTTGTTTTAATCTTTCTCTCCTTTTCTCTCTTTCCCTGGCTTGTATCTATTCGGCCCCATTCAGCCAACTGTTTTAAGACGTTTATCCCCATCCAGGTGTCGATTTCTTCCTGGCGAGCGATAGCGAGCCAGCATTGTATGGAGAAATCCGGCTTCGCCGGAGACATTTTTCTATCGAAAAATGTACAAATTTAGCTTGCTGTCAAAACAAAAATATATATGCTGGCTCGCTACCGCTCGCCAGGAAAATATTGACACCTGGATGGGGGTAAACGTCTTCAAACAGTAGGCTGAATGGATACAAGCCAAAGAGAGAGGGAGAGCAAGAGAAAAAAAAACGAGGTGGACTCCCTTAACACACTCTTTCATCTTTCTAAACAGACTCTGGCTCCCCCCCCCCCCCCTGAGGAAAGAAAAAAGGGGGATGTGGAGAGACAGAGACCCTTACCTCTTCTTTCAACCCCCCCACCCCCACCCCCCACGAGGAAAGAAAAAAGGGGGATGTGGAGAGACAGAGACCCTTACCTCTTCTTTCAACCCCCCCCCCCACGAAGAAAGAAAAAGGGGATGTGGAGAGACAGAGACCCTTACCTCTTCTTTCAACCCCCCCCCCCACGAGGAAAGAAAAAAGGGGGATGTGGAGAGACAGAGACCCTTACCTCTTCTTTCAACCCCCCCCCCCCACGAGGAAAGAAAAAAGGGGGATGTGGAGAGACAGAGACCCTTACCTCTTCTTTCAACCCCCCCCCCCCCCCCACGGAGGAAAGAAAAAAGGGATGTGGAGAGACAGAGACCCTTACCTCTTCTTTCAACCCCCCCCCCCCCACGAGGAAAGAAAAAGGGGGATGTGGAGAGACAGAGACCCTTACCTCTTCTTCCAACCCCCCCCCCCCCCCACGAGGAAAGAAAAAAGGGGGATGTGGAGAGACAGAGACCCTTACCTCTTCTTTCAAACCCCCCCCCCCCCCCCCCCCCCCCCCCGAGGAAAGAAAAAGGGGGATGTGGAGAGACAGAGACCCTTACCTCTTCTTTCAACCCCCCCCCCAGGAAAGAAAAAAGGGGGATGTGGAGAGACAGAGACCCTTACCTCTTCTTTCAAACCCCCCCCCCCCCCGCGGAAAGAAAAAAGGGGGATGTGGAGAGACAGAGACCCTTACCTCTTCTTTCAACCACCCCACCCCCCCGAGGAAAGAAAAAAGGGGGATGTGGAGAGACAGAGACCCTTACCTCTCCTTTCAACCCCCCCACCCCCACCCCCCACGAGGAAAGAAAAAAGGGGGATGTGGAGAGACAGAGACCCTTACGTCTTCTTTCACCCCCCCCCCCCCCCCCCGAGGAAAGAAAAAAGGGGGATGTGGAGAGACAGAGACCCTTACCTCTTCTTTCAAGCCCCCCCCCCCCCCCACGAGGAAAGAAAAAAGGGGGATGTGGTGAGACAGAGACCCTTACCTCTTCTTTCAAGCCCCCCCCCCCACGAGGAAAGAAAAAAGGGGGATGTGGAGAGACAGAGACCCTTACCTCTTCTTTCAACCCCCCCCCCCCCTGAGGAAAGAAAAGGGGGATGTAGGGAAACAGAGGCGAGGGTTTGGTCCCATGGGGCGTATGAAGCTGTAACATGAACAAGGACTCAGCAGCGTCAGTCTTCGTTATACCCTCCCCCCTCCCTCTCTATCTGCTGTTAGGCTTAAGGGGAGATTTCCACTTGAGGGACTTTTTTCTTGACTCCTTTCTCCCTCATGTCTAGCCCCCTTGCTTTTGAGATTTTAAGACGTTCGCCCCATTAGTTTGGCAATTTTAAGAATTTACGCCCCATTCTGTCAATTTTAAGATCTTTCGTGCCATTTAGGTGTCGATTTTATCCTGGCGAGCGATAGCGAGCCTGTAATTTAAGAGTAACCGGCCTTCGGCCGGCCGGGAAATTTTTCTATCGAAAAATGTACAAATTTATCCTGAAAGGGGGTCAAGGGGGTGAATTTTTAAGATTGCTGGAGGAGTAGGAAACAAACTAAAAACCTCCCCTTAAGGGGAGACACACCGTTTTTCTGGACCCCCACTAATTTTGAGATTTTAAGACGTTGGTTCCATTAGTTTGGGTGGGGGTAAACGTCTTAAAACAGTAGGCTGAATGGGGCCGAATGGATACAAGCCAAAGAGAGAGGAAGAGAAAGAGAAAACAAAAGCGAGGTGGGCTCCCTTAAGCGAACAGCAAAACATGGGAAGTTTAATCAATGCATTGACAGACGAGGCTCATTGAATTCTCCGAAAGTGTAGCTAAAATAATGAGGTTTGCGTTGTTGATTGCTAAGTGCTTTATTCCTAAAATATTTAATGTTAAAAAGTGATGGCGTCATATTTGCTTTGATCTGGCTAACAGTAGAAGATTTTTTTTTTTTTTTTTTTTTTTTTTTTTTTTTTTTTTATACGGAGGATCTGTGGGAGTTTGACGGTTATGTTATATAAATATTACTCCTTTGCTTCCAGGAGATTCTTCTTAGATTGTATGCAATTTTATGCGAATTTGATTAGTTATTTTGCCTTTCTATTGTCTTTGTCCCAGTTTTGGTTTATTTAGTTTGCAAGTTTTACATTTTAATAATCTAATAATGAGCGGAAGGCGGTGCTGGATGGGAGGAGGGGCGTCGACTGAGTGGGAACAGAGGTGCATGGGGCCGTTTCGTTCGTGGCCAACCCTTCGGGGATCACGGCGTCCGTAATCACTTTACAAATACTACTTTACTTAATTGAGATATAAGATGAATGCATTTTATAGAAGGACGTTCAAAAATATCTGTTTATTATTTGTGTTTTAACTACCATGTTCATTAATCCTATTGAAGACCTAACGTGATCTTTGTTCAAAAGGTCATTTAAGGGGGGGGTAACCTGCTTCTTTTCTCTTAATCTCCTTTTCTCTCTTTCTCTGGCTTGTATGCATTCGGCCCCATTCAGCCAACTGTTTTAAGACTTTTATCCCCATCCAGGTGTCGATTTCTTTCTGGCGAGCGATAGCGAGCCATCATTGTATGGAGAAACCGGAAATTTTTCTATCGAAAAATTTACAAATTTAGCTTGTTGTAAAATATATATATATACAGTATATTTTATATGCTGGCTCACTACCGCTCGCCAGGAAAATATTGACACCTGGATGGGGGTAAACGTCTTAAAACAGTAGGCTGAATAGGGCCGAATGGATACAAGCCAAAGAGAGAGGGAGAGAGAGAAAAAAAAAACGAGGTGGGGTCCCTTAAGCGTTTTATATCCACAGTTAATTTTGTCTTTCAAATAGTTTCCCCTTGTCCATCAAACAGTTCAGAATGTAAATATGGAGATTTAACCTTTTGTTTTCCATTCGTTTGTGTTCCCCAGTGGAGTGCATGTTTTAGCATTATGCCTATACACAGATTTATTTATATATATTATTTTTATTAATCTCACCACCACACCCCCAATGAAATTAATTAAAGTATATATGATCCACCGGGATTCGAACCCGGGTTATCACACACATATTTTTGCCACCTTAACCATTACACCACCAGGATATGTAAGTTCTCTAATATACTGTATATGACTGTCTCTGTGTTGCTCTGTCTATTTACTATATAATTAATAACATGATAAGTAAATTATATAAATACAATTATGTGATTCGTATGGTTTCTGATCAAATTAGATTCTCTCTATATTTTTTTTCAAAGTTTAAAATGTCTAAAATCGTAGAAATAAAGAGCGTTTATGTGTCAATCCGCCCCACCGTATGTGTCAATCCGCCCCACCGTATGTGTCAATCCGGCCCACCGATGTGTCAATCCGCCCCACCGTATTTGTCAATCCGCCCCACCGTATGTGTCAATCCGCCCCACCGTATGTGTCAATCCGGCCCACCGTATGTGTCAATCCGCCCCACCGTATGTGTCAATCCGCCCCACCGTATGTGTCAATCCGCCCCACCGTATGTGTCAATCCGCCCCACCGTATGTGTCAATCCGGCCCACCGTATGTGTCAATCCGCCCCACCGTATGTGTCAATCCGGCCCACCGTATGTGTCAATCCGCCCCACCGTATGTGTCAATCCGCCCCACCGTATGTGTCAATCCGGCCCACCGTATGTGTCAATCCGCCCCACCGTATGTGTCAATCCGCCCCACCGTATGTGTCAATCCGCCCCACCGTATGTGTCAATCCGCCCCACCGTATGTGTCAATCCGCCCCACCGTATGTGTCAATCCGCCCCACCGTATCGTCAGTCAAGGTAATATTCCCAGTTAACCTGTAGCGCCACCCCGACGTGCCATGTACCGGACCCAAACACGTCCCTGTCAACACAACACCTCTCTCTCTCCCACACTGACACTCGACATTAACCCCTTCTTTATCGACGACGTCTTTTTAACTCTATTCTGGCTACTGTTAGACGATTTCATTCAGTTTTAAAAGGGCCTCCAGCCATTAACAGGCTTCAAACTATCTCACTTAGCCTTTAAGGGGAGGTTTTTAGTGTGTTCCCTAGACTTCCATCAAGCTTGAAATTACACCCCCTTGAGCCCCTTTCAAGATAAATTTGTACATTTTTCGGTAGAAAAATGTCCCGGCCGAAGGCCGGTACCTCTTAAATTACAGGCTCGCTATCGCTCGCCAGGAAAAAATCGACACCTAAATTGCACGAAAGGTCTTACAAGTGACATAAATGGGGTGAAAGTTCTTAAAATCGCCAAACTAATGGGGCGAACGTCTTAAAATCTAAAAAACAATGGGGCTAAACATGAGGGAGAAAGGGGTCAAGAAAACAATCCCTCAAGTGGAGATCTCCCCTTAAGTTACCACAGACCCTTCATAAGCTGCACACAATCGTCTAAATGTAGGTATAATAATAGTCTTTAAGGGGAGATTTCCACCTGGAGCATTTTTTTCTGAACCTCTTTCTCTCTCATGTTTAGCCCCATTGCTTGTGAGATTTAAAGACGCTTGCCCCATTAGTTTGGCGATTTTAAGAACCCTCGCCCCATTTCTGTCAATTTTAAGACCATTCGTGCCATTTAGGTGTCGATTTTTTCCTGGCGAACGATAGCGAGCCTGTAATTTAAGGGGAACCGGCCTTCGGCCGTGACATTTTTCTACAGATAAATGTACAAATTTATCTTGAAAGGGGGTCAAGGGGGAGTAATTTTAAGCTTGATGGAAGTCTAGGGAATCAACTAAAAACCTCCCCTTAAAAAGACGTCAGGTATGGAGGGGGGCGTAGTTGCTTTTTCTGGACACCTTCTTCCTCTTGTTTAGCCATACTGGTCTTTGTGATTTTAAGACTGTTGACCCCATTAGTTTGTCGATTTTAAGACCGTTCGTCACATTTCTGTATCAATATCAAGACCTTTAGTGCCAATTAGGTGTCGATTTTTTTTTCCCCTGGCGAGCGATACGAAGGCTGTCATTTTGAGAGGCACCGACCATCGGCCGGTAAATTTATGCTGCCGAGAAATGTACAAATTCACAAATATATAAACCTTACCCCCCCCCCCCCCCCCCCTTAAGGGGAGATTTCCACTTGAGGGATTTTTTTCTTGACTCCTTTCTCCCTCATGTTTAGCCCCATTGTTTTTTTCTAATCTTAAGACGTTTGCCCCATTATTTTTACGATTTTAAGAACTTTCAACCCATTTCTGTCAATTTTAAGACCTTTCGTGCCATTTAGGTGTCGATTTTATCCTGGCGAGCGATAGCGAGCCTGTAATTTAAGAGGAACCGGCTTTCAGCCGGGACATTTTTCTACCGAAAAATGTACAAATTTATCTTGACAGGGGCTCAAGGGGGTGTAATCTTAAGCTTGAAGGATATCTAGGGACCAAACTAAAAACCTCCCCTTAAAGGCGGATTCACACCATCACTTTCCCTCGCTAATTATATCGCCAAGATTTATGTTGCAGCCTCAGAAACAATAGATTATATCATGTTGGTTATTTATCATATTTGGTTATTTATCATGTTATTTATCATATTATGTTGGTTATTTATCATATTTGGTTATTTATCATATTATTTATCATATCATGTTGGTTATTTATCATATTTGGTTATTTATCATGTTATCATATTATGTTGGTTATTTATCATATTTGGTTATTTATCATTATTTATCATATTACGTTGGTTATTTATCGTATTATTTATCATATTACGTTGGTTATTTATCATATTATTTATCTTATCATGTTGGTTATTTATCATATTTGGTTATTTATCATATTATTTATCATATTACGTTGGGTTATTTATCATATTTGGTTATTTATCATGTTATTTATCATTATTTATCTTATGTTGGTTATTTATCATATTTGGTTATTTATCATATTATTTATCATATTGCGTTGGTTATTTATCATATTTGGTTATTTATCATGTTATTTATCATTACGTTGGTTATTTATCATATTATTTATCATATTACGTTGGTTATTTATCATATTATTTATCTTATGTTGGTTATTTATCATATTTGGTTATTTATCATATTATTTATCATATTACGTTGGTTATTTATCATATTTGGTTATTTATCATATTATTTATCATATGTTGGTTATTTATCATATTTGGTTATTTTTATCATATTATTTATCATATTACGTTGGTTATTTATCATATTTTACCTCCAATCTACAATAGTACTGTATTCTCAATAATACAAAAAAACAAAAAAACATGTATTCCCTTCCAGGTGATATGGTAATCTATTTACAACTAATAGGCCAGCTAGGGCGTACCCACTTCTCTAGTCTGAGATACACCATAAACAATTCATATTTGTTTTCACCAACCCGCCAATTAATTTACAAATAAACCTAATTAATTAAATCAATGAAAGTAATGAATACATGTGGTACTCCAAGGACTCGAACCTAGGATACTCACACCGAAATTCAGCAGTAAGACTTAAGGGGAGGTTTTTAGTTGATTCCCTAGACTTCCATCAAGCTTAAAATTACTCCCCCTAGACCCCCTTTCAAGATAAATTTGTACATTTTTCGGTAGAAAAAATTTCCCGGCCGAAGGCCGGTTCCCCTTAAATTACAGGCTCGCTATCGCTCGCCAGGAAAAAATCGACACCTAAATGTCACGAATGGTCTTAAAATTGACAGAAATGGGGCGAGGGTTCTTAAAATCGCCAAACTAATGGGGCGAACGTCTTAAAATCTAAAAAACAATGAGGGAAAAAGGGGTCCAGAAAAAAATCCTCCAGGTGGAAATCTCCCCTTAATATGTCGAAAATAATTCCGTTGTACAGATAGTTTACCAATCATAATGATCACGAGTTTTGACGCGAACAACCAATATATAACGTCCACTAATATAAGGCTCACGTTATAGTTTTAAATACCCACCTGACTAACTCCCGTCACACACACACACACACACACACACATATGCACACACACGCACACACATATACACACACACACACACACCCAAACCCGCACACACACACACACCCAAACCCACACACACACACACACATATATACACCCACACACACACCCAAACCCACACACACACACACACACACACATATACACACACACACGCACCCACACACACACACCCACCCACACACACACCCACATACACACACACACCCACACACACACACACACACACACACACACACACACACACACACACACACCCACCCACACCCACCTACATACACTCCCCCCCCCCCCACACACACACACACACACACACACTTCCTAGACTCACAACCCCTCCCACAACTCTCCCTCAATAGCAAGTGTCAAATTAAGGGTCTTTGATGGATTACATAATTCATAGAGTCCAATCGATGCTGCCACTCACAGCGGAACTTGTTATGGAAACTCAGATTATCCGTTCTGGTTTTCATATCCGGTGAAATTGAGTGTGTGTGTGTGTGTGTGTGTGTGTATGTGTTGTGTGTGTGTGTGTCTGTGTATGTGTGTTGTGTTGTGTGTATTTACCTATTTGTAGTTTACAGGAATTGAGCAGCGCTCGTGTTTTTTTTTTGTTTTTTTTTCTATCTGATTGAGGGAGGCAAAAGGCATAACTGCCTATAGCGAGTGCCTCCCACATAGTTGAAAGAGTGACAGGGCCAAAATCAAGGGACGTTCGAGCCAAAATGCCTGGACACACGGAGTTTGAAGCAATTTAAGTCATAGGAAGAGGGAAAGACTGATTCTGGGAGAGAGTTCCAGAGCTCAGCTGTTGAGTAGAAGAAAGTTTGAGAGTAACGTTTCACTCTTGGGTTGGAGAGTTGCACAGAGTAGGGGTGGGATTGAGTTGCAAGACGGGTACCACGTGCCCTACGTAAAGGAGGTGGTATGCACTGGGATAGCTCTGAGGAACACTGATTATTATAGTAGCGATAGAATAGCGAGAGAGATGCAACATTGCGGCGGAGAGAGAGAGATTGCAGAGAGTTGGTGAGTGGACGGGAGTTAATGATACGAAAGGCCTTCCTTTCAACTTTGTCTATGAGAGCGGTGTGAGAGGAACCTCCCCACACATGTGAACAATACTCAATACAAGGGCGCACTATGCCCCTGTACAGAGCAAGAAGCTGTGCAGGGGAAAAGAACCCCCTAAGGCAGTTGAGCACACCCAGCTTCTGGGAGGCTGCCTTAGCAAGACTGGTAATATGGTCCTTCCAAATGAGAGCAGAAGAAAAAGAGACACCAAGAATATTGAGAGAAGATGAAGGGTTGATTTTTGTATTGTTGAAGAATAAGGGATAGTCCGCTGGGAGATCCTGACGGGTAGATAGATGGAGAAATTGGGTTTTGGAAGCATTAAAGTTAACAAGGTTTTCTCTGCCCCAATTGGAAATAGTATTTAGATCAGAATTTAAGAGTTCTATGGCTTCATTACGTTTATCGTTGAGGGATTGCTGGCTGGGGCGTTCTGAAAAACTAATGGAGTAGTGCAAGGTTGAGTCGTCTGTGTATGAATGGATGGGAATTAAGGTACAGTTAAGGAGATCATTTATAAAAATTAGAAAGAGAATAGGAGATAGGACAGAGCCCTGAGGAACACCGGAGTTTATAGGGTGAGGAAGTGAACAATGGCCGTCCACAACCGCGGCTATGGAACGGCCGGAAAGGAAATTAGAGACAAAGGCACAGATGGAGGGATAGAAACCGAAGGAGGGTAGTTTAGAAATTAAAGATTTATGCCAGACTCTATCGAAGGCTTTCGATATGTCTAGTGCAATAGAAAAAGTCTCACCGAAGTCCCGAAAGGAGGATGACCAAGAGTTAGTAAGATATGAAAGAAGATCACCAGTAGAGCGACCCTTAAGAAAGCCATACTGGCGATCTGAGAGCATATGAGAAGAGAAATGCTTAAGAAATTTGGAAGCAAGAATAGTTTCAAAAACTTTAGAAAGACAAGAGATAAGAGCAATTGGACGATAGTTGGAGGGTTGAGAGCGGTCACCCTTCTTTGGGACAGGTTGAATGTGAGCAAACTTCCAGCATGAAGGGAAGACGTTAGAGGATAGACAGAGACGAAAGAGTTTGCCTAGGCAGGGAGTCAGCACGGAAGCACAGTTTTTGAGAACAACAGGAGGAACACCGTCCGGACCGTACGCCTTATTAGTGTTAAGCCCAGAGAGGGTAGAAAGTACATCTTTAGAAGAGATTAGGATATTAGGCATAAGTAAGAGAGAGGAGGGCGGAGAGGGAGGAATAGCACCGGAATCATCCAAGGTGGAGTTTCTAGCAAAAGTTTGAGCGAAGAGTTTAGCTTTGTCAGAGGAAGAAGTGATGGTTGTGCCATCAGAGTGGGAAAGGGGAGGGAAAGACGAGGAAGAGAAATTGTTGGAGAGGTTTTTGGCTAGATTCCAGAAAGCTTGGGAAGAGCTAGAGTTGGATAGTTCAGTGCATTTATTATTGATGAAAGAGTGTTTGGCAAGTCGAAGAACAGATTTGGCTTGATTCCGGGCAGAAACATATGAAGAATGAGAGTCTTGAGTTTTAAGGCGTCGGTACCGTTTGAATGCTTCCTCCTTATTGCGGACAGCAGTAGAACAGGCGTGAGTAAACCAAGATTTTTTAGCATTAGTCTGAGAGAAAGAGAATGGAATGTATGCTTCCATGCCCGATAGGATTACCTCGGTAATGCGTTCAGCACTCTCCGAGGGTCCTCGGCCATGGAAGCAGAAATCATTCCATGGGAAATCAAAGAAGTACTGCCGAAGAGCCTCCCAGTCGGCAGCGCCAAAGTGCCACAAGCGCCGCCGGCTAGGAGGATCGGGTGGCTGTACTGGAGAGATAGGACAGGTGACAGAGATAAGTTTATGGTCGGAGGAGCCCAAAGGAGAGAAAAGATCGACAGTATAAGAAGAAGGGTTAGAAGTTAGAAACAGGTCAAGAATGTTGGGCCGATCTCCGATGCGATCCGGGATACGGGTGGGTTGCTGAACTAACTGCTCTAGGTCATTTAGGATAGAAAAGACGTAGGCTTGTTCACCAGGTGGATCAGTAGTGTGAGAGGAGAGGCAATGGCGGTGGTGAACGTTGAAATCTCCTAAGATGGAGATTTCTGAGAAAGGAGAAATGGATAGAATGTGTTCCACTATAGAGTTTAGATAGTCAAAGAATTTGGGAAAGTTGGTAGAGTTAGGGGAAAGATAGACAGCACAGAAATATTTAGTAAGAGAATGACAGGAAAGTTTGAGCCATAAAGTTGAGAATTCAGAGGAGTCGAAATCGGGAACACGAGAGCAAGTGAGTTTGTTGTGCACATATGCACAACATCCGCCTTTGAAACTAGGATAGAGAAAGTAGGAGGATACAGAGAAGGGGTTGCTGGATGTTGCTACAGACACCTGAGTTTCGGTGAGGAAGAGAAGATCAGGTTTGTAGGAGGAGAGATGGTGCTCAACAGAGTGAAAGTTAGAGGAAAGTCCGCGAATGTTGCAGAAATTAATAGAAAGAGTAACAGGCCGAGGTCCAGGTAATTGTGTGGGGTCGTCAGGGGATGGTCGGTCGGGTGAGGGGGCATTTATGGTCCCCCCCCCTGGGGACTCCGAGGCTGGGCTACAATTCATCATTTTTTTTTTTTTAATTTTGGTGTGGAAGAATGAAGTGTGGTGTGCATGTTTAGTGTAGTGAAGTGGATAGGAGGAGGAGGTGTTTGTGAGAGCAAGCTGGATTGCTCTCAGTGTAAATGAGGCACAAAGAAAATCAGTAAGAGAGGCCAAGCAAGTGAAACAGGAGTTCCAGCGACTCTTTATCACATGCCTATAACTTCACCTGGGTCTAGCCCTGATCGATTGGTGCCTACAATCTCCCCACTGTCCTGTCTTAGTTACTTTACAATCAATCCATTTTACTTAGACAAGTATCGTAATGGATATTCCCAGTTCCCAGTATTTTGGACTAACATATCATAACTTATGTTGCCCTATTTCCATATTTACTTTTATCCAACCTAGATTTGAACATGTTAATGTTCCTCGCTCTCACCACCTCCTCCTCCAAGTTGTTCCAAGTCTCTATACTCCTATATGGGAAGCTGAATTTCTTTGTGTCCTTACGACATCTGCTCTTCCTCAGCTTAAACTTGTGCCCTCTTGTCCTTCCATTATCCCTCACGAATAGATCTTCCCTATCTACTCGTTCCAAACTTTTTACTCCCTTGAACATCGTTATTAAGTCGCCTCGTTCCCTTCTCTCTTTCAAGGTAGGCAGTTGTAGTGTCTTAAGTCTTTCCTCATATGTCAACTCCTTCAATCTTGGGATCATCTTCGTTGCTATCCTTTGGACTTTCTCTAATTTGTTTATATGTTTTTTCAAATGTGGTGACCATATCACTGCTGCATATTCTAATCTTGGTCTTATCATAGTCATTATCAATTTTCTTAACATTTCTTCATCCAAATAGTTAAATGCCACTCTCATATTGGTTATTATTCCATATGCTCCTCCAATGATCATGTTAATATGCTTCTCCGGGGATAGATCATCTTGTATTATCACTCCAAGGTCCTTCTCATGCCGTGTTTTGCCGATTATTTCAATTCCTAATTTATACTCCCAGCTTGGCCTTATCTCACTTGTTCCCACTTCCAAAACATGACACTTTTCTGCATTGAAACTCATTTTCCAGGTTTGGCTCCATCTGTGCAACTCATCTAGGTCCTTTTGAAGATCCTGGCAACTTTCTATACAGGTGACCTTCTTCATGATCTTAGCGTCATCCGCAAACATATTCATATGACTATTCAAGTTTTCTGGCATGTCGTTTACATAAAGTAGGAACATTATCGGACCCAACACTGATCCCTGTGGTACTCCGCTCGTCACACTCCTCCACTGTGAATATTCGTCTCGTATCGTGGTCCTCATTTCTCTTCCTATTAAATAGTTTTCCATCCATTTTAACATCCTACCATGTACACCTCCAACAACCTGCAATTTCCACAATAACCTTTTGTGAGGCACCCTGTCAAAGGCCTTTTTCAGGTCCAGGTAAACACAGTCAACCCATCCCTCTCTCTCCTGTGTAACATCTACAACTCTGCTATAAAAGCTTAATAAATTAGATACACAAGATCTCCCTTCCCTGAATCCAAACTGTTTCTCGCTAAGCACCCCCTGTCCCTCAATAAAGTGTGTCCACTTTTTCCTTATAATTTTCTCACAAATTTTACAAACAATGCTGGTGAGGGACACCGGTCTGTAGTTAAGCGGATTTTCTCTGTCTCCTCCTTTGTAAATTGGTACTATGTTAGCTCTCTTCCATTCCAATGGCAGGTCTCCCTCATTCAGTGAAGATTTGATGATTTCATAGATTGGTTCCACTAACTCTTCCGCACATTCTTTGAGGATCCATCCAGCCACTCCATCTGGTCCCATTGATTTCCTCACGTCCAAATCCTGCATCAATGTCAGCACTTCACTTTTTGTCACTTTCATTTCAGGCATCTGTGGTGTTCTCATTTCTCTATCAGGTTCTATAAACTCCTCCTCTTTTACAAACACTGACTGAAGCTTTTCATTCATAACTTCACACAATTCTTTATCTTTCTCATAGCTGTTTGTTCCAACTCTTAGTCTGACAATACCTTCTTTTGTTTTTATTTTTCCATTTACAAATCTATAAAATAGTTTTGGCTCATTTTTGCACTTCTCTACAATATTCCTTTCATATTTATATTGTTCCTCGCGTCGTATCTTTACGTATTCATTTCTTTTCTCCTTGTACTTATTCCAGTTATTTTCATTATGTCTCTTCCGTGCTATATTCCAGGCTCGGTTTCTTCTATCCTGTGCCTTACTACATCTTATATTGAACCATTCTTTTTCCTTCTTTACCCCTGATTGGAACCTTGGGACATATTTATGTATCCCTTTTTCATATACTTTCAGGAAAAGTCTATAATTGTCTTGAACCATTTCCAGGCTTTCTAGTTCCTTCCAATTTATACTTTGGAAATAATGTTTCAATGATTTAAAATCAGTTTTAGCATAATTGTATCTATTTATTTATGTCCTTCATTTCTCTCCTCATTTTTTCCCAAATCCATCTCCATTTCTAATATCTTGTGATCACTTTTTCCCAAGGGACAACGATAATTTATCTTTCTAACATCATGTGGATCACTGGTGAAGACTAGGTCTAGCCTGGATGGTTCATCCATCCCTCTGATTCGTGTGATTTCTCTAACATGTTGTGTTAACATGTTTTCTGTTACTAGATTCAATAATTTACTGCCCCAAGATTCATTATTATTTCCCGCATCTAACCCTTCCCAATTGACTTCCTTACAATTGAAATCACCTGTTAATAATAATTTATTTCTCCTATTTTGTGTGTTGTGTTGTGTGTGTGTTTGTGTGTGTTGTGTTGTGTGTGCGTGTGTGTGTGTGGGTGGGTGTGTGTGTGGGTGTGTATGTGTGTACGTGTGTGTGTGTGTTGTGTTGTGTGTGTGTTGTGTTGTGTGTGTGTTGTGTTGTGTGTGTGTTTGTGTGTGACGGGAGTTGGTATGATGGGTATTTAAGCCATTCAGTACCGGTGACGTCCTTTTCATTATATTCTGGCAACTAATAGACGATTTTGTGCAGGTTAAGAAGGTCCTCCGGTAATTAACAGGTGTGGAACTATCCCAATTAACCCCTTTTAATACCACATTTGTCCCAGGGCAATCTTCCCTTTCCATGTTTCCCTTATTCACTCTAAACCACTGTTTGAACACTTGACCATCAGTGTTTTGAAGGACAAGCAGCCTTGAGGGGTCGCTGGATCTGTTGATGCTTGATTTCCGTTGTACTCCTTTGTACTAGATGTTGGTAATGTGTCTGGGCTAAAGCCACTGTCACACGAGCGATTTTTCCGTCAATTTCCCATGAGCAAGTTTTGTCTCGTTATATTTTGGGACTTTTTTGCACTGGTATCGGTAACTAGACTGAAGGTAGAGTATGTTAGGCGGTTGAATTCTGATGAAGTGTAATTTTTGAAGCTGTCAGACCATTATTGCCCGTAAAAAATGCTCGAAAAACGGCTCGTGTGACTCCAGCTTTACCCGTGGCCGGAGTTGGAGGTAACGAGGATAAATGGAATGACCGGGAGGTGTCGACGGAAGGTGCTCTGATTGATACTGATTTAAGGGGAGATTTCCACCTGGAGGATTTTTTTCTCAACCTCTTTCTCCCTCATGTTTAGCCCCATTGCTTGTGAGATTTAAAGACGCTTGCCCCATTAGTTTGGCGATTTTAAGAACCCTCGTCCCATTTCTGTCAATTTCAAGACTATTCGTGCCATTTAGATGTCGCTTTTTTCCTGGCGAGCGATAGCGAGCCTGTAATCTAAGGGGAACCGGCCTTCGGCCGGGACATTTTTCTACCGAAAAATGTACAAATTTATCTTGAAAGGGGGTCAAGGGGGAGTAATTTTAAGCTTGATGGAAGTCTAGGGACTCAACTAAAAACCTCCCTTTAACCTGTACAGAAGTCGTCTAAATGTAACTAGATTAAATTAAACAGACGTCGCCGGTACAAAAGGGGTTAATGAAGCTACTGACACAACAAGATAACTAAACCAGGTAAATCAACGCAAGATAATAGTAGTGGTGGTAGTGTGTAGTGTGTAGAACAGTTATGTAAGGGGAGGTAGGCCACTTTGCTGGACCCTTTTCGCCCTCGTGTTTAGCCCCATTAGTTTTGACATTTTTAAGAAGTTCGGCCCCCTTAGTGTGGCGATTGTAACACCTTTAGCTCCATATCGGTCTCAATTTTCAGACCTATCGTGCCATTTAAGGTGTCGATGTTTTTTTATTGGCGAGCGATAGCGAGCATGTATTTATTCGAGGAAACGGCCTTCGGCCCGGACATTTTTCCACCGAAAAATATACAAATTTATCTTGAGGGGGGTCTAGGGGGCGTTTTTCTAAGTTTAATGGAGGTCTAGCGAAGAAACTAAAACAAAAAATTAATATATGAATTTATAGACTAAACAAAATAGCCACAAGCCCCTGAAGTCCACGAACCACATCACAGTAACACAAACATGACCTCGACCTCCAACAGAACAGCGGAAAGTCAAAACTAGTCTGGAACTCATTTAAAGGGGGTGACCTGTTTTTGTTCTGTCCTTTTCTATCTTTCTCTGGCTTGTATCCATTTGGCCCCATTCAGCCTACTGTTTTCAGACATTTATCCCCATCCAGGTGTCAATTTTTTACTGGTGAGCGGTAGCGAGCCAGCATAATTTTTATTTTTGTTTGACAGCAGGCTAAATTTGTACATTTTTCGATAGAAAAATGTCTCCGGCGAAGCCGGATTTCTTCATATAATGCTGGCTCGCTATCGCTCGCCAGGAAGAAATCGACACCTAGATGGGGATAAACGTCTTAAAATAGTTGGCTGAATGGGGCCGAATGGTTACAAGCCAGAGAAAGAGAGAAAAGGACAGAAATAAAACAAAAAGCAGGTCACCCCCCTTAACTTGTGAATTTGTTTCTGTTCCTAACTGTTTATACCTCCGTTCGGTAAAGAAAACGAGGCCGAGTGGAAAGTCAAACACGAAACCAATTACCCGTTTTCTGTGTCAGACATGCTAAAAAAAAGTCGAGTATAATTCAACAAAAGGTTAATTAAAGGGAGATTTCCACTTGAGGGACTTTTTTCTTGACCCCCCTTTCTCCCTCATGTCTAGCCCCATTGCTTTTGAGATTTTAAGACGTTTGCCCCATTAGTTTGGTGATTTTTAAGAATTTCCGCCCCATTCTGTCAATTTTAAGACCTTTCATGCCATTTAGGTGTCGATTTTATCCTGGCGAGCGATAGCGAGCCTGTAATTTAAGAGTAACCGGCCTTCGGCCGGGACATTTTTCTACCGAAAAATTTACAAATTTATCTTGAAAGGGGGTGAAATTTTAAGAATGCTGGAGGAGTAGGAAACAAACTAGAAACCTCCCCTTAACACTAATTAACCCCTTATCTACCGGTGACGTCCTTTCGATTATATTGTAGCTGTGTTTAGACGATGGTGAGCAGTTTAAGAAAGATATGTGGTGATGGAAAGAGTTAAGGGGAGATTTCCACTTGAGGGATTGTTTTCTAGACCCCTTTCTCACTCATGTTTAGCCCCATTGCTTTTGAGGTTTTAAGACGTTCGCCCCATTAGTTTGGCGTTTTAAAGAACTTTCGCCCCATTTATGTCACTTTTAAGACCTTTCGTGCCATTTAGGTGTCGATTTTTTCCTGGCGAGCGATAGCGAGCCTGTAATTTAAGAGGAATCGGCCTTCGGCCGGGACATTTTTCTATCGAAAAATGTACAAATTAATCTTGAAAGGGGGTCAAGGGGGTGTAATTTCGAGCTTGATGGAAGTCGAAGAAACACACTAAAAACCTGCCCTTAAGAGAGATACTTAGAACCTGTTAATCGCTGGAGGTCCTTTTTAAACTACATACAAATCGTCTAATAGTAGCCAGAACGAAGGTAAACACACGTAGCCGGTACAGAAGGGGTTAAGAATATGGTCCACTATATTCAATATATAATTATAGTAAATCGTTATTAGGGGGTGACCGGTCAACTCAACCAGTAGACCATTTCAACCGGTAGCTCTCAACCAGTACCACATCAACCAATACGGTTAGGTTAGGTTAGTACTATATTTTGGCACTGGTTTGGTTGGTCTTGGTTGATTTGGCACTGGTTGAGAGCTACTGGTTGAAATGGTCTGCTGGTTGAGATGACATGGAACCCGTTATTATGGGTGATATTTTGAAGGACACAATACGTGCACATCAAAAGCCTGGCCGTGAACATAGATATTAACCCTCTCCGACATATGACGCGGTTTTGAGCCTATTGGGGATTCTTTAAAGTCTTTCTTACCATCAGGGGTATTTAGAAACCTTTAGTTTAGTTACCTCTGCAGTTGTCTTTGAGTTAGCTGTGGGCAGAAAACTAATTTTGGAGAGGTAATTATAAGAGTGAGAGAACTCTATTTATTATTGCTAATCTGGCGACCTCTGCGTCATAAATGCGTGAAAGGGTTAAACATAAATGCACTACTAATGTAGGTTGCTGATGGATCAATGACATGTTGCATTGGGTTTTATGTATTTATTAATGGACTACGACCGAATTTTAGCTGTAAATTACGTTAAATATCGATGTCTACACAGCTCCAACTGCCTCATAGAACGAAACTGACAAGTCGGCAATTATTCATCCCAAGGTTTAGAAGAAGCTACAGAATAACGTAAGCGGGGTGACCTGTTTTTGGTCTGTCCTTTTCTATCTTTCTCTGGCTTGTATCCATTTGGCCCCATTCAGCCTACTGTTTTAAGACGTTTATCCCCATCCAGGTGTCAATTTTGTACTGGTGAGCGGTAGCGAGCCAGCATATTTTTTATTTTTGTTTGACAGTAGGCTAAATTTTTACATTTTTCGATAGAATAATGTCTCCGGCGAAGCCGGATTTCTTCATATAATGCTGGCTCGCTATCGCTCGCCAGGAAGAAATCGACACCTAGATTGGGATAAACGTCTTAAAATAGTTGGCTGAATGGGGCCGAATGGATACACGCCAGAGAAAAGGACAGAAATAACAAAAAGAAGGTCACCCCCCTTAAAAGGTTGTCCGTAAGGCTGAGATTCCGCTACAGCACTATATTACAACACACCCATCCAACACCCACATCCAACACCAACATCCAACACACCCAAGCTCCAATACGCGTTTCTGTTCTGTTTCTGGCTACTATTATACGATTTTATTCTGATTAGTAACGGTATATGGAAGTTAAAGGGTTGATTGAGATAGTATTTACCCTTTTAATACCCACAGATCCTTCCTAAGCTGCATAACATCGTCTAATGATAGCCAAAATAAACTGCTAAAACGCATCAGAGCTTCAAGGGGTTAAAAGGATGTCGATGGTACAGAAGGGGATAATAACTGTTGATAGTGTATTCTATATATTATATGATATACTGTATATAGTTACTATAATCGCGCGTAGTAATATCCACATTTTGTAATTGAACGCATAGAGAAACTGTAAGAATATCCATAACTTCATACGAAAGGAAAAATTGTATAATAAATATATAATGTATTTTAAATGTATAATGTATTGATAAATGTATAATAATATAATTCGGCTTCTTACAGTTAATCAAAACAAATGAAATCAATGTTGTTTTTCACTTTTACCACATTTGTATTGGAAAGTTTTACACACACATAATATACGCATAACTCCATGAAGGTGTACATTAACCCCTTCACACTCATATGACGCAGAGGTTGCCAGATTAATAATAAATAGAGTTCTCTCACTCTTATAATGACCTCTCCAAAATTAGTTTTCTGCCCACAGCTAACTCAAAGACAACTGCAGAGGTTGAAGTAACTAAACTAAAGGTTTCTAAATACCCCTGATGGTAACAAAGGCTTTAACGTATCCCTAATCGGCTCAAAATCGCGTCATATGTCGAAGAGGGTTAATCATGGGTGGTCATTTGTCCTCCCTCTGTTTCCACCTGTGTCCTTATAATTCCATTCACATATTCATAGCCTCCGATAGTGCAGTTGGAATGATTGTACATGCTAAGATTGGTATGCAAGATTCGAAACTGCATAATAAATCGTAGGCTTGTGCAGCATTCTTTAACTGTCTTCGTGGTGCAATGCATAAGTGTGTTGATTTTCGGTGTGAGCGTCCTGGGTTCGAATCCCCGGGCTGCCACATGTGTTTGTTAATTTCCTTAATTGAGTTTAGGAGTAAAGTTGGTTAGTGGAGAGAACATGATAATTAAAGGCGAATTAAAATGGAAATTAGTCACAGACTTAGCAATGGCATTTATTTTACGTCACTTATACATTATTTATTTTACGTCACTTATACATTATTTATTTTACGTCATATACATTATTCATTTTACGTCACTTATACATTATTTATTTTACGTCACTTATACATTATTCATTTTACGTCACTTATACATTATTCATTTTACGTCACTTATACATTATTAATTTTACGTCACTTATACATTATTTATTTTACGTCACTTATACATTATTTATTTTACGTCACTTATACATTATTTATTTTACGTCACTTATACATTATTTATTTTACGTCACTTATACATTATTCATTTTACGTCACTTATACATTATTAATTTTACGTCACTTATACATTATTTATTTTACGTCACTTATACATTATTTATTTTACGTCACTTATACATTATTTGTTTTACGTCACTTATACATTATTTATTTTACGTCACTTATACATTATTTATTTTACGTCACTTATACATTATTTATTTTACGTCACTTACACATTATTTTACGCCACTTATACATTATTTTACGTCACTTGTACATTATTTTACGTCACTTATACATTATTTTACGTCACTTATACATTATTTTCCACTGAAATCGGCGACTAAGCTGACAGGATATTATTTTAGATAATAAATGTTTATTAATTTCACTCCAACACCAAACACCTCCCAAAAGAAATTAATGAAAGCAAGCATGTGATCCACCGGAATTCGAACCTGGGTCACCACATACAGATTGCAAACATTCTTAACCATTACACCATCAAAGCGGTTACCCAAAAAAACACCCAGAATCTGCCAGAGCTGAAATGCCTACAAAATCCTGGAGAAAAGTGAGTGGCTTGAATGTGTGTAAACCCGAGCCTACCCACCACATTACTCTTGACCATCCATCATCATCATCCCCAACGCGCCTTCCACCATTTGTGTTCTCTTTCTCTCCCTCTCTCTTTGGCTTGTATCCATTCGGCCCCATTCAGCCTACTGTTTTAAGACGTTTACCCCCATCCAGGTGTCAATATTTTCCTGGCGAGCGGTAGTGAGCCAGCATATATATATTTTTGTTTTGACAGCAAGCTAAATTTGTAATTTTTTTGATAGAATAATGTCTCCAGCGAAGCCGCATTTCTCCATACAATGCTGGCTCGCTATCGCTTGCCAGGAAGAAATCGACACCTGGATGAGGATAAACGTCTTAAAACAGTTGGCTGAATGGGGCCGAATGGATACAAGCCAGGGAAAGAAAAAAAGGAGAGAAAGAAATAAAACAAAAAAACGGTGACGCCCCTTAACACGCCTTCCACCATTTCCCTCACGGCTCTTCAATATTCCTTCATGTACCCACTTTATTCCTTCATGTACCCACTTTATTCCTTCATGTACCCACTGTATTCCTTCATGTACCCACTTTATTCCTTCATGTATGCACTTTATTCCTTCATGTACCCACTGTATTCCTTCATGTACCCACTTTATTCCTTCATGTACCCACTTTATTCCTTCATGTACCCACTGTATTCCTTCATGTACCCACTTTATTCCTTCATGTATCCACTTTATTCCTTCATGTACCCACTTTATTCCTTCATGTACCCACTTTATTCCTTCATGTACCCACTTTATTCCTTCATGTACCCACTTTATTCCTTCATGTACCCACTTTATTCCTTCATGTACCCACTTTCTTCTTTACAAGGTACACTCGAATACCATAGTCTCTAACCCACCCATGGATATTCGTGGGGTTAAGGGGAGATATCGACTTGAGGGATTTTTTTCTGGACCCCTTTATCCCTCATGTTTAGCCCCATTCCTTTTGAGATTTTAAGACAGTCGCCCCATTAGTTTGGCGATTTTAAGAACTTTCGCCCTATTTCCGTCAATTTTAAGACCTTTCGTGCCATTAAGGTGTCGATTTTTTCCTGGCGAGCGATAGCGAGCCTGTAATTTAAGAGCAACCGGCCTCCGGCCTGGACATTTTTCTACCGAAAAATGTACAAATTTATCTTGAAAGGGGGTCTAGGGGGTGTAATTTTAAGCTTGATGAAAACGTAGGGAACAAACTAAATACCTGCCCTTAACCTACTTAAAATTATGGAACTATATCTGGAAAACTAAGAATTAATTATTATGTTCCCTCCACCAACCGACTTTACTCCTAAACTCAATTAATGAAATCAACAAATACATGTGGCAGTCCAGGGATTCGAACCTAGGATGCTCACACCGAAATTCAGTGCATTTATCCATTGCGCTACGAAGACAGTTAACCCCTTGAAGCTCTGACGCGTTTTAGCAGTTTATTTTGGCTATCATTACACGATTTTATGCAGCTTAGGAAGGATCTGTGGGTATTAAAAGGGTAAAGACTAGCTCCATCAACCCTCTGACTTCAATATACCCTTCCTAATCTGAATAAAATCGTCTAATCATTACCAGAAAACAAAACAGAAATGCGTATAGGAGCTTGAAAGGGTTAATATAATCTTCTAGGCATCAACTACGCAACTGTATATGGGGTGTTACTTCTTGAAAACCCAGTTCTGCCCCAAAAATCGATCCATATAATTATAATTGCACAAAGAAAAACGAATTGTCCACGAATTGTTTATGAGTGGGCTAGCGACTATGGTATCCGAGGGTACAGTCGCGCTAATAAGTCATGTTTCGGCACCAAGTAAGTTTTGATCAATAATTGGTATCAGCAATATCTAAGCTTCGTTTCTTCATATCGAAAGAAATGTACAAACATGTTCCAACACTTACCCACCCTATTCAACATCTGACAGACATTAATAGAGCACAGAGCAAGCCAAGTTACGTAATGACAGCTGGGACATGACTTATTAGCGCGACCGTACACCAATGTATAATGGCTACTCTTACGTCATATATTTTGGAATTGATTGGTGGATGGGATAAGGTGGATGGGACTCGTTAGCCTTGGTCGGCAACTCATCTAGGGGAGACCACCTTATACAAATCCGGGTGGATGGGACTCGTCAGCTTTGGTTGGCAACCTGTCTAGGGGAGTAAACCTGATAAAAATCCGTACTGCTTACCTAAGGGTAAGACAGGTTAGTGGATGGATTAGCCGAACACCACTGTAGAAAAATAGTGCTAACAAGATACACAGAGGGCCTCGGAGTCGGACGGATCCTAAATTGAGTGGTCAATCCTGTAAGTCCTTCACTAAACTGGCTTGGGTTTTCCCTCTCACAGGGAATAGGTCCGCTTGGGGGCATTCTGTGTATGGCCACCCTCGTAAGGGGAGTAAGGCGTCCGGCAATAGATAGATAGATAGATGGGATAAGGTACACTGATCGGCTGTTCACCTTTTTAGTTGCTAAAGGGGAGATTTCCACTTGAAGGACTTTTTTCTTGACTCATTTCTCCGCTCTGCAGACCCCCAGCGCTCTGCAGACCCCCATAATCCTGCGTTAATCTCTAACCGTTTTGGTAGGATGATCCTCAGGGTATTAGAGTGTTGAGCCTATAATTGGGCTTTGTAATTGATTTGGGGTTGTGTGGGACAGGGATCTGCCTTGCTTAGGCCAATCGGCTTTCTGCAGACTCCCATTTTCTTATGTTCTTATGTTCATGTGTAGCCCCATTGTTTATGATATTTTAAAACGTTCGCCCCATTAGTTTGGCGATTATAAGAACTTTCGCCCCATTTCTGTCAATTTTAAGACCTTTCATGCCATTAAAGTGTCGATATTTTCCTGGCGAGCGATAGCGAGCCTGTAGTTCAAGAGGAACTGGCCTTCGGCCATGACATTTTTTTACCGAAAAATGTACACATTAATCTTGAAAGGGGGTCTAGGGAGTGTAATTTTAAGCTTGATGGAAGTCTAGGGAACAAACTAAAAACTTCCCCTAAAGCTCTACCTTCAGAAAAAGAAACTCGTCTAGAGCTGGCAGTGGAAAGTTGGCCAACATACGGACACATGTTATGTTATGGATGCTTAACCCATACTGTACCGGTGACGTACAGTCGCGCTAATAAGTGATGTCTCGGCACCAAGTATGTTTTGATCAATAATTGGTATCAGCAATATCAAAGCTTTATTTCTTCATATCGAGTGAAATATACAAACATGTTCCTACACTTACCCACCCTATTCAACATCTGACAGACATTAATACAGCCCAGAGCGAGCCAAACATAATTTACAGCTAAAATACGGTCGTAGTACATAATATATGAATAGATAAAACCCAATTCAACTTACCATTTTCCATCAGAAATCTACATTATTATTGGATTTCTGTTTAAGGAGGGTGACCTGTTTTTGTTCTGTCCTTTTCTCTCTTTCTCTGGCTTGTATCCATTCGGCCCCATTCAGCCAACTATTTTAAGACGTTTATCCCCATCTAGGTGTCAATTTTTTTTACTGGTGAGCGGTAGCGAGCCAGCATATTTTTTATTTTTGTTTGACAGCAGGCTAAAATTGTACATTTTTCGATAGAAAAATGTCTCCGGCGAAGCCGGATTAATTCATATAATGCTGGCTAACAGAAATGCAATAATAATGTAGATTTCTGATGGAAAATGGTAAGTTGAATTGGGTTTTATCTATTCATATATTATGTACTACGACCGTATTTTAGCTGTAAATTATGTTAAATATCGATGTCTACAGCTCCAACTTCCTTATAGAACGAAACTCGCAAGTGGACTATTGTGACGTCTGCCATCTGCATTACATAGAGGTAAACTGGACACAATGGGACAAGCTTAGTTAAGCCGGTATCCCACGAGAGCTTTTATAGTCAACATATTTTGATGATCAAAATTTTTCTGGCAACATTTCTGGAATATTTTGCACTGGTATCGGAAACTAGACTGTTGATTGATGAATTTAGGTAACCAAGTTATAGAATATGTTGACCACGTAAGCTGCCAGACCAGTGTTGAGGATAAATGTTGAGGGAAAAGGCGCTCGTGTGATACCGGCTTTATACTCGGATGCATAATTAAACCCACTTTCGACCGGTGGCCTTTAAGGGGAGGTTTTTAGTTAGTTCCCTAGACTTCCATCAAGCTTAACATTCCAGCCCCTAAACCCCCTTTCAAGATAAATTTGTACATTTTTCGGTAGAAAAATGTCCCGGCCGAAGGCCGTTTCCTCTTAAATTACAGGCTCGCTATCGTTCGCCAGGAAAAAATCGACACCTAAATGGCACTTAAAGTCTTAAAATTGACAGAAATGGGGCGACAGTTCTTAAAATCGCCAAACTAATGGGGCGAACGTCTTATAATATCAAAAGCAATGGGGCTAACCATGAGGGATCAAGGGGTCAAGAAAAAACTCCCTCAAGTGGAAATCTCCCCTTAAGTAGCCTACTGCTTGCATTAATCTTTCTCGTCTTGGCTCAGTCATCCTCGTCCACCTCATCACTGTCCTTATATAATAGACTACTGTTATATTAAGGGGAGGTATTTAGTTTGTTCCCTAGACCTCCATTAAGCTTAAAATTACACCCCCTTGAGTCCTTTTCAAGATAAATTTGTACATTTTTCGGTAGAAAAATGTCCCGGCCGAAGGCCGGTTTCTCCTAAATTACAGGCTCGCTATCGCTCGCCAGGATAAAATTGACACCTGAATGGCACGAAAGGTCCTAATATGGGGTGAAAGTTCTTAAAATCGCTAAACTAATGGGGCAAACGTTTTATAATATCAAAAGCAATGGGGCTAAACATGAGGGAGAAAGGGGTCAAGAAAAAAATCCCTCTAGTGGAGATCTCCCCTTAATAGGTTCACCAACATTTCGTAGCGAGGTCGGTCATTAGCGATCTAACCCTAAACAAGAAGTTATTTCCTCTTGCGTAAGCTAGTCATAGTGGCGTAGTGCAGTTGGGGCCAGTCGGCTACGTGTTTATACTGATATCTAATACATGATTATATTGATAACCGATAAATGGATATTAATCGCGGTCATGGGCTGTCAAGTTGTCTTGATGTAATGGCAAGAGCGTGTAATTCAGTTTTGTATGAGGTATCCTGGGTTCGAATCCTGGGAGGATCACATGTTTTCATTAATTTAATGTTGTTGTTGTTGTTGTTGTTCCCCAAGCTGCCTGGCCGGGTGCCCAACCACGAAAAGGGTTGAAATAGGGGAGCTATCCCCCCGCCAAAGGCGGCTTTCTAGGGCCTTTCCTAGCTGATGCTGAGAGGATTGGGTTCTAGTCATGTGGTGATGGGCTGGTCTATCAGAGTGAGAACTGAGCGATCTCTGCCATACCCATAGCTTACTCTGACTGTTCCTTTTACTTATATATTTTCTAGATCTCAAGTGATGGCGTCCCTTACGTGGATTGACCTCCTAATCTACCAAGATTGGAAGCCAAAGCGTCACATCTTTCCTTTGCCCCTCAACTTTCTCTTCATAATTGCTGAGGGGCACAGGGCCCTGGGTGGGGCTTTGGTTTCCCGGGCGTTTCCGCACCCTCCTCAGCTCCCCGCCATGGAGTGGCTTCGGTCACCCAGGCTTTATTGTGGTTGGCAGGGAGGGTTCTGTGGGGGCGCTCGGTTATGGCCTTGGCCTTGCTCAGGGCCTTGGGGCTGTTCGGCCAGACAGCCTGAGGAACAGCAACAACAACAACAGCCCCAAGGCCCCGAGCAATTCCAAGGCCGTAACCGAGCGCCCCCACAGAACCCTCCTTGCCGACCACAATAAAGCCTCGGTGACCGAAGCCACTCCATGGCGGGGAGCTGAGGAGGGTGCAGAAACGCCCGGGAAACCAAAGCCCCACCCAGGGCCCTGTGCCCCTCAGCAATTATGAAGAGAAAGTTGAGGGGCAAGGGAAAAATGTGACGCTTTGGCTTCCAATCTTAGTAGATTGTTGAGGTTATTGGTGTGAACACCGATGTTACAAATAATAATGACAGTAATGTGTTCAGTCTGTCTGTGTTATCATCTTGTAGCTGTAGAAACCTTTGCTGCTGGTAGATGATCTTGAGGGAAGATAGGTCGTTTTGATGGTCCCCCATCTTCCTCATGTTTAGCCCCAGTAGGGTCTTGGGGTATTTGTTTAAAGTTTGATGGGGGTCTAGGAAGCAAACTAAAAACACTCCCCTTAAATCTGGGGATCCATGGACTGTTGGCAACCCTGCTCGCCAGCCAGGAGGTAAGACCGTGCTAGACTACCAGTGTTAGTGTGACCGTTGTGAGGTTTGGTGCGTCGCCGCCCGCGCTATTGATCTGTCTCTGCCCTCCAGAAATACAGTGAGAACTCCTCGCGATAACCTACAAGGCTTTTTTCATTAATCAGGAACGATTGTACGTGTTATGGTGTAACAAATTTGTGAATGTGGTTCTGTTATTGAGTTTAGCAAGGAGTAGATTTAATTGGAAGAATGGCAAATAGGCGCCTACGTGAAACTCGTCTGGTGATGCTAGAATAGTGGTAAGCCTATAGTAGGCTATGTTTCTAAAATGCTTATGACAGACTTTGAACAATAACATAACTCACCTATACAAATATTGACATAATTAAGAGTAGATATTAGGCATTTCATATGTAGGTTATTTCGTAATTTGGTATAGGGATAGCCTAGGCCTATTTCACCTTATTCAGACAATTATCGTAAGCATTTTGGCATGGGCATTAATTTGAAAAAATATGTTTGCTTATAAATGCTGGAAGTAATACTTATTTAATATATCTTTGGAAAATATGTTGTTTAGGCCTATATCCTCTCAGTCATATGCAATGTACACGCAGTTAGGCTAATGTGGTAGCCTAGTGATATTGGAACCTTTCGTTTTCCATATATAATTTCATGTGGGACGAAAACAATACCTCAATAAGAGTGCTGTTAAAACTTAAAAGGAAGTTCTATGTATGTTTAGCAGGAAGTTCTATGTATTTTTAGCAATTATGCAGAGCAATAAATGTGATTAGGCCTAATGATGACATTTATTCGAAGAATGTTACATAGGCTACAGGCAATCACTAACCACAAAATAACAGGATACATGTCAACTTGTACCCAAGACAACTCGTACTCGATTTTTTTTTGGATCTAAGCTTTGCCATGTCTAATAAGCCTTGCGTTTCTTTAAGGGAAGGTATTTAGTTTGTTCCCTAGTCCTCCATCAAGCTTAAAATTACACCCCCTTGAGTCCCTTTCAAGATATATTTGTACATTTTTCGGTAGAAAATTTCCCGGCCGAAGGCCGGTTCCTCTTAAATTACAGGCTCGCTATCGCTCGCCAGGATAAAATTGACACCTGAATGGCACGAAAGGTCTTAATATGGGGTGAAAGTTCTTAAAATCGCTAAACTAATGGGGCAAACGTTTTATAATATCAAAAGCAATGGGGCTAAACATAAGGGAGAAAGGGGTCAAGAAAATAATCCCTGAAGTGGAGATCTCCCCTTAAGTAAGACATTCGGAGTTTGTGTATACTGTACTTTACTTTGTAAGAAGACTATAAGGTACTAATTGACCCATAAACCCCTTCTGTACTGCGACGTATTTTTAACTATATTCCGGCTACTATTAGACGATTTTGTTCACCTTAAGAAGGGCCTCCAGCAATTAACAGGCTTCAAACTATCTCAGTTAACCCTTTTTACTACCACAGATCCTTCTTAAACTGCACAACATCGTCTAAACATTGCAAGAATAAAGTTAATTAGACGTGGCCGGTACAGAAGGGGTTAATGGTAGACTTCTTCATTCTTACATCCAATAGGTACCGGTAACCTATAACTTTGCCCATCAAGAATAGACAGACCGGTATCTATAATTCATATCCATTGGGAAATTGGGAATACAAATTAGCTGGACTATTGGTAATTGTTTTATCTTTTCTTTCAGCTTCTGACCAATGGTATAAGTAGCGGTGGAAGAGCCAGGAGTGAGGGTGGTCCTAGTACAATCATATGCGCAAGTTTCTGCCATTCTACCGTACTTATAATTGTGAGATATTGGAGAACAAAAAAAATAATGAACGGAAAATTTATAAATAAAATACATTAAATATAAACACTATCTTCCTATATTTGGGATGTAAGAAATAATTCCAAATACTGCATCAGTATAGGCTGCCAGACTTGTGTCATGCCCACTGTTAGGCTGTATAAGAATTCTCCCCCAAGATCTTACTGATTCATGTTTACTGAAAGTTTTTGTCCTGATGTGGAAGTGTAGCCTTTGCAAATTGTTTCTTAAAAGCAGCTACATAGATGATGCTCCTGTACCAATTTGTGAAAAATCTGAAAATGTGTTCGATAATCTGGTTCAGGTGCTAGTAAAGTAGCTAGTGCTAGTATAATAGCCTCATGTTTTCTGAAATGAGTGAACTTGGCTAAATAAAAGAACACCTTTGTAGGGAGGACATTTTGCAGTACGATAACAAGAGTTCAGTAATGTGTTATGGAAAACTATTGCTTATTGAACTAGAACATACTTTGACATACCGGTATGTGAATTTGTTTATGAGTGTACTATAGCCTAATATTTATTTAAAGCAAATATAATTTCAATCAAAAAATATTGAATGTCACTATATGAAACCAAAACTATATATACCGGTACTTAAGTGAATGATTAAGTGTGCGTTAGATATAAACAGGTTGAGTTACCAATGACATTTTAGACATCGTTTAAGAAAAACATGTAGTTGAAGCAAAATATAACCCATTATAGCCTATAAAAAAAAAAAAAAAAAAGTGATTGCTAGTAATTACAAGGCAAACTGTAATCTACGATTTAGAAACAGTTGAGGCAACATATATTTTATTTGAAAATAATAATAACGTGGTTGCGTTAATTATTATGTTAATCATTTAACAAGAAAACAAAGGGGTATCACATTCTTACTAATAACCAAATGTGTGAGTTACCGGTACTTCATACTTACTTTTTGTGGAACTCCACTCCCAGCATGCTAAAACAAAGAAAACTTGATGCTGTCCTGCGTTGTTCGGCCCTTCTCGTATTCCTGACCCTCTTTGCACCACAAGCCAAGGGTCAGACCACTTCAAGTGAACCCATGACCACTCATCATCACATGCATGGCCACGGTGAAATCCAACAAGACCAGCCAATACAGCTCGATTTGAACATCCGCACTGTCCCGAGCCAGACAATTTCGGGATGGCAAAGTGGGAGGAGGAATGAACTGAAGAAATTGCATGCTGGTGGGTCTCTCTCTAAGTGGCAACAGACAGGCGATAGAAACACTCATACATCCAAAAGCAGATGGCAAAAACAAGACACAAAGATTCCGGAGTCTTCAACGGAAAGACAGAAAGGAACTGAGGAGGAAAAACCTAGTAGTAGCGGTACTAAGTGGCCGGGCAGCAACCACCTCGCACTACGGGATGGTGCTTATGACGGCTTGGTGGTGGAGGTCTCCGATAAAGTGGCCCAAGACGATTGTCACACAGTCATCAGAGGATTACAGGTCAGTACACAATTAACAATAGAAACACTGTGTGAGCATGATATTATATTGATGTCAACAGCATTAGTTCACAGCCAGATCCGGAAATGTTGATATTATTTTGTATTGTTACTGCGTTCGTCAAAGTTTTGGTTTGTTTATTTTGTAAGTTTTACATTATAATATCTCAAATTGGTACATTGGCACATTTTAAACATAAACTCCGATTAATGAGTGCAGACTCATTCATATATATACATATTGAAAAATATCTATGCAAAAAATAATATCTTCACAATATTACAGTACAAGCATTGTATTGAAGATTATTATTATACTTATTACCCCTCTGATGGTACCAACTTTGACCCACGATCCATACACTTGACTATAAGCTATAAGCACGTTCAGGTAAGACATTCTTGAAGAATCTACAGTATACTGCGAAATGTGCTCATAATACAAAACATTCCTCACATTACCTTTCTCCTGCATCAAATCACTTCACGTACGGTAACTGTAGGCCTATGTCTGTTCATCACAGCAGATTTGTTTTGTTTTGAAAAGTGAAATAGGCTACTTAATAATTCAAATAGATTTGTTTTGTAATTCAAACAAATACTAGTAGGCCTAAACTATTCCCAAATACGAATTTTTGGAGTGATGTTTAATACTGTGATAATCGTACCGGTACTTGACTGTTGTTCTGATAATGTATGCTACTTTAAAATAGTGTTATTACCGGTAACAAACATAGCTTCATTATTGTTCAATATATTGGTGATAAGGATACATAGCCTAGTGATAACAGTATATACTCGTAACAGTTATACCCACATTCCAGTACTTTTCCTCACACAGTACAGTCACACTCAACAGTAATGTTCCACCCTTATAACTTAAACACCTTTTATTCCTTTGGCTACTAGAAATAAAAAGTAATTCCTTCTCAAAATTGAGCAGCGATTAAAGGCTTTGTTCATGTGTGTTAAGGGCTTTTATTTTCAACTTAAGACAAGAAAAACAGTTATCAATATGCAGGTAGGACGTGACTTTTGATGGAGACTACCCCCAACGAACTTTACAATAATCTGGACCCCTTAACTTCTCATAACTCAAAAGGGCCTAGAGCAAACTGGCTGTAAATATCCACACCTATTTCCTGGTGGGTTCTTCCCTAATGATAGAAATGTCAGCTCGATTGCATTGATTCATTTTGAGTTATGAGAAGTTAAGAGGCCAAGAATATTGTCAAGTTTGTTGGCGCTACCTATAATATACCGTACTACCCATTACCCTGTTGTGGAATATATTAATCAGAGTTTAGCTATACTCCATGGGAAGCTGGAGTACCGTATACGAAGCTTGACTAATATAAGTAATTGACAGGCACCGCGTCAGGAGGGTCAGTGTCGTAACTGTCGTAAGGGGGGTCACCGTTATTTTTATTTGTTTTTATCTTGCTCTCCCTTTCTCTCTTTCCCTGGCTTGTATCCATTCGGCCCCATTCAGCCAACTGTTTTAAGACTTTTATCCCCATGAAGGTGTCGATTTCTTCCTGGCGAGCGATAGCGAGCCAGCATTGTATGGAGAAATCCGGCTTCAGAAGCCGGAGACATTTTTCTATTCGAAAAATTTACAAATTTAGCTTGCTATCAATACAAAAATATATATATGCTGGCTTGCTACCGCTCGCCAGGAAAATATTGACACCTGGATGGGGGTAAACGTCTTAAAACAGTAGGCTGAATGGGGCCGAATAGATACAAGGCAGAGAAAGAGAGAAAAGGAGAGAAATAAAGCCTGTGACTCCCCTTAATTGAACAACGTGCGTTATGAGGCCAGCCGAGAGTTGTTACTACATGGTACGGTAATCTATTTTGTGTTTTGTTTTGTTTGTATTAATTACACCAAACACCTCCAATGAAATTAATGAAAGCATATATGTGATCCACCAGGATTCGAACCCGGGTTATCACACACAGATTTTTAGACACCTTAACCACCAAGACGCACCAAGACGCACCAAGACACCATACAGTAGATGGTCCTATGTAGGCAATTCACGATGTTGTGTGGCAAGTATATAATATTAGGATCAATATACAGTTCAGTTGGTAAAGCCAGTGTCACATGAGCGCTTTTTCGAGCAATTTGTACTGGCAATCATGGTCTGGAAGCTTACAAAATTACAGTTTATGAGAATTACAGTTTATCAGAATTCAGCCGCCAAACATACCTTCTACCTTCAGTCTAATTGCCGATACCAGTGCGAAAAAGTCCCGAAATAATACTATAAAAAACTTGCTCATAGAAAATTTACGGAAAAGGCGCTCGTGTGACAGCGGCTTAAGGGGGGGTGACCTGTTTTTGTTCTGTCCTTTTCTATCTTTCTCTGGCTTGTATCCATTTGGCCCCAATCAGCCTACTGTTTTAAGACGTTTATCCCCATCCAGGTGTCCATTTTTTACTGGTGAGCGGTAGCGAGCCAGCATATTTTTTATTTTATTTTGACAGCAGGCTAAATTTGTACATTTTTCGATAGAAAAATTTCTCCGGCGAAGCCGGATTTCTTCATATAATGCTGGCTTGCTATCGCTCGCCAGGAAGAAATCGACACCTAGATGGGGATAAACGTCTTAAAATAGTTGGCTGAATGGGGCCGAATGGATACAAGCCAGAGAAAGAGAGAAAAGGACAGAAATAAAAAAAAAGCAGGTCACCCCCCTTAAGGCGGAGTCACACGAGCGCTTTTTTCGGGCAATTTTCGATGAGCAAGTTTTTTCTCGTGATATTTTGAGGCATTTTTTACACTGGGATCGGAAACTGTAGACTGACGGTAGATTATGTTAGGGTGGCTGCTGAATTCTGATGTACCGGTATCTGAAATGTTAAGGGAGAGACGAGGCGCTTTTCTAGACCACCTTCTCCCTCATCTTTCGACCCATTAGTTTGGCAATTTTATAATGAACTTTCGCCCCATTTCTGTCAATTTTCAGACCTTTCCTGTCAATTAGGTCTCGAATTTTTCCTGGCGAGCGATAGCGAGCCTGTAATTTAAGAGGAATCGGCCTTCGGCCAGGACATTTTTCTACCGAAAAATGTACAAATTTATCTTGAAAGGTGGTCTAGGGGGCTTCATTTTAAGCTTGATGGAGGTCTAGCGAGGAAACTAGAAAAATAATAAATAAATACAAAAATTGACAAAAAGTGAAGGATCTCCCCTTAAGCCTGCCAGACTACCATTGCTCCTAAAAATTGACGGAAAAATAGCTCGTGTGACACCGCCTTAATTAACACTATTTGGTGCAACGTCTTTGGGGGTTATTATGGTATTTTGTTTTTATTATTATTGAGGTTTTTATTTGTTTTAGCCATTTTCGAACATTGTGTTTTTAGTTTACCCGCTAGACTTGGAAAAACGCCTCTCCAAACCCCATTCAAACTAAACAAAAATTCCCCCAGACCCCCTTCAAGCTAAATGTGTACATTTTTCGGTAGACAAATATTCCGGCCAAAGGCCGGTTTCTCTAAAATTGCGGGCTCGCTATCGCTCGCCCAGGAAAAATCGACACCTTATTGGGTTGAAGCATCATATAATCGCCAAACTAATGCGATGAAACGTCTTAAAATCTCCAAGCTAATGGGAGTAAAACTGGGAGGCTCCAAATTGGCCCGCCCTGCACCTAGCAGGGTTAACCACAAGGATGTTGTTCTCGCTATGATATACGGGGATTGTGCCAGCAGATATAAGACGATATAAGGAATATGAACGTAGCATATTATACTTGGTGGAAATAGTTAACCCTTTGGAAGATTAGGACGCATTTTGACCGTTTATTCTATCTAGCATTAGACGATTTTACACAATTTAGGAAGGATCTATGGGAATTGTAAGGTTAATAATGATCTCACTTAGACAGAACACGGAAGAGAATTGATCTCACTTAGCCAGAAAACAGAAGAGAATTTATCTCACTTAGCCAGAAAACAAGAGAATTGATCTCACTTAGCCAGAAAACAGAAGAGAATTGATCTCACTTAGCCAGAAAACAGAACAGAATTGATCTCACTTAGCCAGAAAACAGAAGAGAATTGATCTCACTTAGCCAGAAAACAGAACAGAATTGATCTCACTTAGCCAGAAAACAGAAGAGAATTGATCTCACTTAGCCAGAAAACAGAACAGAATTGATCTCACTTAGCCAGAAAACAGAAGATAATTGATCTCACTTAGCCAGAAAACAGAACAGAATTGATCTCACTTAGCCAGAAAACAGAAGAGAATTGCATAATCGGATCTTGAAAGAGTGTATATACATTTAGTTGTATTTATTCATTTACCTATTTAGTTAATTATCAGTTTGTTTTACATAGTGGAATGCATGCAGGGAACACTTGAATGACAACTCAATATATACACCCAAACATATTCCTCAATTAAGTTAAATCCTCGTTATATAGAGTTCTATGAGATGTGACGTTGGTAACACTTCAGTACAGCACAACCAACCATAGCCTAGCCAGCGGACACTCCGATGTCACAAAATGCACTAATTGCTCTGGAATATTTGTTGTCCTTCCTTAAATGTTCGCTAGACGAAACAGAAATGGCATCTAGGCCTATCCATAACACTAACGCCATATTAGGTCATTTACTTACCCCAAACTATATGCAAATATTATGCTCTCTCCACTAACCAACTTTATTCCTAAACTCGATTAATGAAATTAACAAACACATGTGGCAGTCCGGGGATTCGAACCTAGGATGCTCACACTGAAAATCAACACACTTATGCATTGCACCACGAAGACAGTTAAAGAATACTGCACAAGCCTACGATTTATTATGCAGTTTCGAATCCTGCATACCAATCTTAGCATGTACAATATCCCAACTGCACTATCGGAGGCTATGCATAGGTGAAAGGAAATAGTAATTAATGGGGCACTTAACCCTAGGGAAGGCCTCTCGATAAACTACTACTGAACCTGAATGAATTATTATGCTCTCTCCACTAACCAACTTTACTCCTAAACTCGATTAATTCAATTGACTTCAATGTATGCCCAATCAACACACTAGTATATTCTACAAGTCCTTGCGGAAACTGTATAATTTACTCTGCTAAAATAAATATGTCATTATTATACGAGTGTCCGTATTATGGGCTTTATTTCCGAGCATATATTTCGTAAGGAATAAATTGGAAACAAGATATTGAAGTTAAATTCAAAAACTTAATTGATCATATTTTGGATGAAACTTAGAGTGCCCTACCCTCATAAAATTATAGCTATCGCCTATCAGTTAGAGTCAATGATGTTCTTTTCATGTTAACCACATAATAATAATAATAATAATTAATAATAATAATTATTAATAATAATTCCCTATCTTGGTTATTATAAAGCTCTGAAAGTGTTTTTAGATTGACATTATTTAAACATTCATGAAAATAATACATTAATTTAGCAGAAGTAAAGTAGTTCCTAATCAACAATTACTTGTTAGATGATATATTTCGTCTGCACACCTGGATAGAGTATAGGTAATGGTATTAAGGAACACTCCGCTCTTAATATTAATCCTCCATTACAAACCCCAACGTACTTTAATAGCCTACATTAATGTAAGCATATGATCCTCCTGGGATTCAAACTCGGGACACCACACCCAGAACATAAACACCTAAACCATTACACCACCAACACAGTTATGTTAGGTTTTGCCATAATTTCAACTGATCAAAACTGGGTTGCAAGAAATATCCTCAAGCCGACAAACCACACAAGTCTGTCGGTGTGTTTTCTCTTCATCCGTCATATGAGGAAGAAGGATGAGCGGGGTCAGGGCCATCTATCTCAACTGGCCTTCAGCACCTTTGGGGGTTCTTATATGACTATGAGAAATGACTGAAGCCGCTGGTTGAACTATGTGTTGAAATACTATATACAGGTATAATTGTGCAATATATGTGGTGTCAGCGACATTAGGACATGGAGGAGGTGGGGATCAGAAGTGTGTGAAACCATGAAAAGAGTGAGGATGGGGGAAAGCATCAGGAATAAATGGAGTGCTGTGTGGGGAAATGCTGAGGTATGGTGGTGAGATAGTGATTGAATGAGTATGGAAAATGTGTAAACTAGCATGGAAGAAGGAAAGTGCGCCTGATGACTGAAAGACAGGCATAATAGTCCCCCTGTATAAGGGTAAAGGGGAATGAGGAGTGTGTGGTAACCACCGAGGGATATGTCTGCTAAGCGTAGTAGGGAAGGTGTACAGTAGGGTAGAGATCGAGCGAGTGAGGGCTTAGGAAGGGAAGAGGATGTGTAGATCAGATTTTTGCCCTGAAATATGTCGTGCTTTATGGACCTGGAGAAGGCCTATGACAGAGTTGAGTTGATAGAGAAGGTATGTGGAAAGTACTGGTACTAAGAATATACGGAGTAAATGGCAAGTTGCTGAAAGCAGTGAATAGCATGTATGAGTGTGCAAAGCCGTCGAGGTGTGTGGAGAATAAACAGAGCGAGTTCTTTGATCTGAATGTTGGGTTAAAGAAAGGGTATGTGATGTCCCCATGGTTGTTCAATATATATATATATATATATATATATGGAAGGAGTCCTGAAAGAAATACAAGGAAGAGCAGTGGATGTTACTGCACCGCTGATAAGGGAAGGAAAGAAATTGTCTGTACTGCTGTTTGCCAATGATACAGTTGTGATGAGCGATAGTTAATAGGAGTTTCAGGGTCTGGTAAATATGTTTTGAACAGTGTGTAAAAAACGGAATCTGGAGGTAAATGCGGGGAAGAGAAAGGTTACGGTCTTTGAAAGGGGTGCAGCCACAGAGTGTGAGGTGAGGTTGAACGGTCAGGTTATGGAGAATGTCAGCTCATTTAAGTACCGTATTTGGGCAGTGTGTTGAATAAAGATGGGAGTGTGGGAGAGGGTTCAACAGGGGAAGAGGGTTATGGTCAGCAGGGAAGTAAAGAAGTCCTTGCATGACAGTGTGGTAATCCCGACATTGACTTACGGGAGTGAAGCATGGACGTTGGTGAAGAGACTCGAACCAAGAGTGAGAGCGGTGGAAATGTGTTACTTGTGAAGTGCGTTCGGAGTTACATGGAGGGATCGAATGAGGAAATACGAGAGAGGGGTGGTGTGGATGTAGATGTGCTAGAATGTCAATAGATAGATAAATAGATAGTGTAATTTTGTTGTGTTTATTTATGAATAATGTTTTCAGTTGTGACACGAATGATGATGTTACAAATATTCCCGAATTCATATATATGATCACATAACATAGCTTATACATTTATCAGTTCTATGCTGGTTGAGATCTTATAACAAAGTACCCGGTATACGGAAATGGTGCAAATTGATCATAATCTTGCAGTTGTTAGCGTTGCATATCTACTTTATTTGCATCTATAATCACGCCATGGCAACCTCCAGACAAACAAACAAGGGTGATAGGCTACAAGCAAACAAGGGTGATGCAAACAACTCATCCAATCCTTGTGGTGCCAGGTTAAGGGGGGTAACCTGCTATTTTTGTATTTCTCTCCTTTTCTCTCTTTCTCTGGCTTGTATCCATTCGGCCCCATTCAGCCAACTATTTTAAGACGTTTATCCCCATCTAGGTGTCATTTTTTTCCTGGCGAGCGATAGCGAGCCAGCATCGGCTTCGCTGGAGACATTTTTCTGTCGAAAAATGTACAAATTTAGCCTGCTGTCAAAAAAAAAAAAAAATGCTGGCTCGCTACCGCTCACCAGTAAACAATTGACACCTGGATGGGGATAAACGTCTTGAAACAGTAGGCTGAATGGGACCAAATGGATACAAGCCAGAGAAAGAGAGAAAAGGAGAGAAAAAAAAAGCAGGTGCCCCCACTTAATGAGAGAAAAATAGCCTCGTATCTTTGGCTGCCAACCAGGAGGCATTATTATCTTGTCAGCCACCCAATTAAGGGGAGATGGGTCGGTTTTTATGCCCCCCCCCCGAACCCCCCCAACCCACCCTTCTTCCTCGTGTTAAGCCCCATTTGTTTTGAGATTATAGGACGTTCGGCTCATTAGTGTGGCGATTTTAACACCTTTCGCCCCATTTCGTTGTCAATCTTAAGACCTTTAGTGCCATTTAGGTGTCGATTTGTTCCTGGCGAGCGATAGCGAGCCTGAATGTTAAACTACCGAACATTTAAACAATTGTCTTGAAGGAGGTCTAGGGGATGTTTTTCTAAGTTTGATAAAGGTCTACCGGTAATAAAGGTCTACCGGTAATAAAGGTCTACCGGTAATAAAGGTCTACCGGTAATAAAGGTCTACCGGTAATAAAGGTCTACCGGTAATAAAGGTCTACCGGTGATAAAGGTCTACCGGTAATAAAGGTCTACCGGTAATAAAGGTCTACCGGTGATAAAGGTCTACCGGTAATAAAGGTCTACCGGTAATAAAGGTTACCGGTAATAAATGTCTACCGGTATACAATATAAAGGTCTACCGGTATACAATATAAATGTCTACCGGTATACAATATAAATGTCTACCGGTATACAATATAAAGGTCTACCGGTATACAATATAAATGTCTACCGGTAATAAAGGTCTACCGGTAATAAAGGTCTACCGGTAATAAAGGTCTACCGGTAATAAAGGTCTACCGGTAATAAAGGTCTACCGGTAATAAAGGAATACATTAATAGACCAGAAAAACGACCCATCGCCCCATTAACCCTTTGAGTACCAGCGACGTATGTTATATTGTATTCTAGCTATATTTAGACGATATTGTGCAGCTTAGGAAGGATCTGTGGAGTTAAAAAGGTTGGTTGAATTAGTGTGAAGCCTTATTATTGCTAGAGGTCCTTCCTAAGCTGTATATAATCGTCTAGTAGTTGCCAGAATATGATAAAAAGGACGTCCCTGGTACTGTATGGGTTAACGCTTATTTCCGACCGCGAGTTTATTGTAAGCAACCCAGTTACGACCATCCATACATGGGGCACCTTTTTTCTCATCTGTTTGACTCGCTACCTTTTTTTTTTTTTTTTTTTTTTTCTATATTCCAACTTACTTCCTCTCGGGCATAGGCTGAGAGCCTTAACATTCACCGCTTTACAATGAACAGTGAAGCCCGTGAGATCTTGTTCCAGTCTAGGGAGTGAGACATGTGAAGCACGTAGAGCACAACGAGCACCTGCCATCTTGCCTTCACATGAGGCACGGTGCTCACTCATGACCCGAAACGACCCCATCTCTGAAGCCATCTCGTTCCCGTGCTTCACTGTCTCACCCACTACACTCGGACTCTCACACTTACACACACACAACGCCACCTGTTGAGCAGATAACTACATACTACATCCCACCTGATAGCCTACTGCTCAAGTTGATTTGAGTTTAGGCAGGTCCTACCGTACCAATACCTGCCTTGGCGGACTTTAGAGATGCAGATGACTTAAATTGCTTCAAACTCAGTGTGTCCAGGCATTTTGGCTCGAACGTCCCTTGATTTTGGCCCAGTCACTCTTTCAACTATGGGGGAGGCACTCGCTATAGGCAGTTCTGCCTTTTGCCTCCCTCACTCCCATAGAAAAAACAAATGATGATGATGATGATGTAGACGTTATTATGCAGCTTAGGAATGGTGTGTGGGAATTAAAGGGTGAATTGCGAGTACTGATGACCTCAATCAAATTTCGTTCAGGGCACTCCGATAGCGCATATATACCATTTTAAAGAAATTCGATCACGTACGTACCTCTTTCAAACCCTGCATTATCAACACGTACTTTCAAACCCTGCATTATCAACACGTACTTTCAAACCCTGCATTATCAACACGTACTTTCAAACCCTGCTTATTTCAACCCTGCATTATCAACACCTACTTTCCAACCCCTCATTATCAACACGTACTTTCAAACCCTGCATTATCAACCACGTACTTTCAAACCCGTCATTATCAACACGTACTTTCAAACCCTGCATTATCAACACGTACTTTCAAACCCGTCATTATCAACACGTACTTTCAAACCCTGCATTATCAACACGTACTTTCAAACCCGTCATTATCAACACGTACTTTCAAACCCTGCATTATCAACACGTACTTTCAAACCCGTCATTATCAACACGTACTTTCAAACCCTGCATTATCAACACGTACTTTCAAACCCTGCATTATCAACACGTACTTTCAAACCCTGCATTATCAACACGTACTTTCAAACCCTGCATTATCAACACGTACTTTCAAACCCGTCATTATCAACACGTACTTTCAAACCCGTCATTATCAACACGTACTTTCAAACCCTGCATTATCAACACGTACTTATTACCACGCACGTATTTCCAACTAAATTAAGTACGGTAATATTACATCATATCCTATTTCCAATTTCCTGTTCAAAATGGGAAAATTGGTTCGTGGAAGACAAATTCGCAAGTTTCCCAACCTATTTCCACTTACCTATTTCTCAAAAACTAGCACGAACATATTGTACACTTACCACGTTCCTCCTCCCTTCGTTGTATATTATGATAGTTATTGGCTGAGAAATCAATATAGGCTAGACACATATATTTCAGATTCGTGCCGACAGACCAACCATGTACAGTTGAATACCAGACACTGCGTGAACACTGCTATGAGCGTGGTTAATTAATACAAAAAAATATATATTAAGGGAAGGTTTTTAGTGTGTTTCCTAGACTTCCATCAAACTTGAAATTACACCCCCGTGACCCCCTTTTAAGATAAATGTGTACATTTTTCGGTAGAAAAATTTCCCGGCCGAAGGCCGGTTCCTCTTAAATTACAGGCTCGCTGTCGCTCGCCAGGGAAAAATCGACACCTAAATGGGACGAAAGGTCTTAAAAGTGACATAAATGGGTGAAACTTCTTAAAATCGCCAAACTAATGGGGCGAACGTCTTAAAATTTCAAAAGCAATGGGGCTAAACATGAGGGAGAAAGGGGCAAAGAAAAAATTCCCTCAAGTGGAAATCTCCCGTTTCTGGTTCCCTTTCTTCCTCATGCTTATCCCTATTAGTGTTGAGATTTTAAGACGTTTGCCCCATCTCTTTATCAATATTATATTTCGTGCCCCTTAGGTGTCTATTTCGTGCCCCTTAGGTGTCTATTTCGTGCCCCTTAGGTGTCTATTTCGTGCCCCTTAGGTGTCTATTTCGTGCCCCTTAGGTGTCTATTTCGTGCCCCTTAGGTGTCTATTTGTTTCAGGCGAGCGAAAGCAAGCCTGTAATTGTGGAGGAACCGGCCGTCGGCCTGACAATGTTCTACCGAAAAATGTACAAATTGATCTCGAAAGGGGATCTAATGGATGTGTATTTATGTTTGATGGAGGTCTAGGGAGGAAACTAAAAAAATATGTGAATATATCGGCCTATTTACTGTATAGCCTATAATATATATATATAATTATATATATATATATATACATATATACGGTATATACCCCAAAATTAGCCACTATCCCCTTAACCCCTTCACCGCCATTACGTAAGTGTCATCATAGGCTATTCCGGTTACCATTAGACGATTTTCTTTAGTTTAGAATCTACCTAGAAGACTCAAATGGGTAAATCCGAGCTCGATTAACCCTCTTAGTAACACAGGTCCTTCTTACGCTGCATAAAACCATCAAATTATAGCCAGAATCAAAGGTAAACAGACGTGATGGTGCTGAAGGGGTTAAAGGAGCCCACCTCGCTTTTGTTTTCTCTTTCTCTCCCTCTCTCTTTGGCTTTTATCCATTTGGCCCCATTCAGCCTACTGTTTTAAGACGTTTACCCTCATCCAGGTGTCAATATTTTCCTGGCGAGCGGTAGCGAGCCAGCATATACTGTATATATTTTTGTTTTGACACTAGGCTAAATTTGTACATTTTTCGATAGAAAAATGTTTCTGGCGAAGCCGGATTTCTCCATACAATGCTGGCTCGCTATCGCTCACCAGGAAGAAATCAACACCTGGATGGAGATAAACGTCTTAAAACAGTTGGCTGAATGGGGCCGAATGGATACAAGCCAGGGAAAGAGAGAAAAGGAGAGAAATGTATACAAAAAACGGTGACCCCCCTCAAAAGAAAGCTACGTACCGTCCTTCAGTGGTCAGGTGAACCAGACGGTGAAAACGTTTCCAACAAACAATTACGGTAGTTTCCTTGGAGGTCCCTTTGGTCCCTTTGGTCCCTTTGGTCCGGCTGGTCTACCGTCTTTTAACCCCTTCTGTACCGGCGCCGTCTTTTCACTCTATCCCAGCTACTATTAGACGGTTGTATTCAGTTTCCAAAGGGCCTCCAGCAACTAACAGGCTTCGAACTATCTTACACAATCCATTTTGCTACCACAGATCCTTCTTAAGCTGCACAGAATCGTCTAAATATACTTGAAATATATCCACAAACATCCTCGGTAGTGAAAGGGTTAAGGGAACCCACCTCGTTTTCTTTTTTCTCTCTCTGCCTCTCTCAGCACATTTGAAGAAACAAAATTGCCAGCAGGCTAAATATATAAATTTTTCGGTAAACAAATTTCTTCGGCGAAGCCGGATTTATTCATACAATGCTGACTCGCTATCGCTCTCCAGGAAAAAGTCGACACCTAAATGACATGAAAAGTCTCAATATTGACAGAAATGGCGGAAAGTCTTATAATCACCAAACTTATGGGCCGAACGTCATAAAATCTGAAAACTTACGGGGCTAAGCGTGAGGGAGATGGTCCACAAAACTGGCCCATCCCCCCTCAATGTTCGCCAGAATAAATATTTAGTTTAACAATTATCAGTTGCATTTTAGGTTCCGAGAATATTAATTATGGTTATGTACTGAAACAGGGAAGGCGTTTCCTTTCCCTTTCCTCATAATCTTGACGAGATAACGAAGGGGATATACAGTAATTTACCGTATTCATGGTGTAATGGTTTAGATGCTTATGTTCTGGATGTGGTGTCCCGAGTTTCAATCCCGGGAGGACCATATGCTTTCATTCGTTTATTCAAGTACCGGTACATTGTGGTTTGTAATTGATGATTAATGTGAAGAACGGGATGTTACTTAATACTTATAATGGTGTCGGGAACAGAAAATATCCCACTCTTACTGGATCTACTTACACCGATTTTCCATTAATAATCTTTAAACTCTCCTTGCAAAATGTGATGAACTCAAACACTTTGTTAGTTCTGTGAATATATATCGAGCAACTTTATGGGGAGATGGGCTGATTATTTGGTCTATTAGTTGAGTTATTTCTTTATTTCTTAGTGTCCTCGCTAGACCTCCATCAAGCTTAGAAAAACACCCCCTAGACCCCCCTTCAAGATCAATTTGTACATTTCTCAGTAGTACGCTGTGGCACGTTCGTTTTGCATTCGTTTTCCATTCTTTCTTGTCACAGTTCGGCCACCTTTTTCGGCCAAATGAGTCCGATTCGGAAACGGGCTGCATTCGTGCTCCGGTTCGGCTATGTGTGATGTCCCCTTAACCCATGAGATATCGATAATAATATGCAGTCCGGTTTCATACCAGGACATGGCAGCCTGTAATCGGTGTTATCTTCGTAGTGAGGCAGCTGTTGGAAAGATATTTACTTAAAGATAGGGATCAGTACATAAGGCAAAACTGCCTGTGACTAGTGCCTCCCCCAGAGTTAAAAGAGTAACAGGTCCAAAATCAAGGAACGTTCGAGCCAAAATGTCTGGACACACAGAGTTTGAAGCAATTTAAGTCATAGGATGATGGAAAGATTAACTCCCATCCACTCACCAACTCTCAGCAATCTCTCTCTCTTCGCCGTAATGTTGCATCTCTCTCGCTACTACAATACTCAGTGTTCCTCAGAGCTCTCCCAGTGTATGCCACCGCCTCTACGTAGGGTACGTACTACCCGTCTTTCAACACAATCCCACCCCTACTCTGTGCAACTCTCCAACTCAAGAGTGAAACGATACTCCCAATCTTTCTTCTATTCAACAGCTGACCTCTGGAACTCTCCTTGAATCATATTTCCCTCATCCTATGACTTAAATTGCTTCAAACTCCGTGTGTCCAGACATTTTGGCTCTAACATTCTTTAATTTTGGCCCTGTCACTTTCAATTCTGGGGGAGGCACTCGTCACAGGCAGTTTTGCCTTTTGTATTCCTCATCCACATAGAAAATATATTATATTATATATATATATACTGGTAATATATTATATATATATATATATAATATATATATTATATATATATTATATATATATATGTATATATACCAGTATATATATATATACCAGTATATATATATATATATATATATGTATATATATATATATATATATATATATGGCGTGTAGGCCTATTAATGTCCCAGGTTTTCCAATTTTATATGAAGAAGAAAAAAAGCTTATAGTACCGGTAAGCATTTCCTGTTCGTCTCCATTTATTTCGCTCTGTAAGATGAACTTGATCTTACAGTCATATGGAAGAGGAGATATTCGGCATGTGCATTTCCAAAACAAAACTTAATTTATTTATTTGTTTTATTAATTTCACCACAACACCAAACACCTCTAACGAAATTAATGAAAGCATATAGGCCTATGTGATCCACCAGGACTCGAACCCGGGTTTTTAAGTTTACTAGCCCAGCTGAATTCGGAATATGCAGTGTTGAATAATTCCCGAGCAATAGTTTGATGCGTCCCGGTACCCTGGTAAAAATAAGCCAACATAATAATAATAATAATAATAATAATAATAATAATAATAATAATAATTAGAATTGGCCAACATAATATAAGATGGGTTGCTAGCGTGTATTTTTTTTGTTTTTTTGTGCAACCAAATTTAGTTAGTTTCTACAAATAGTAAACGGTTTGTAATACGTTTAGGCTAAGGGGCCCCACCTCTTTGTTCTTTTTTTGTTTTATCTCTCTCTCTCTCTCTCTCTCTCTCTCTCTCTCTCTCTCTCTCTCTCTCTCTCTCTCTCTCTCTCTCTCTCTCTCCGTGCTACCGTGCTACCGCCAGACGCTGCAGACGCTCTGTCAACGCTCTCACGATATCGATCATAATTTGAGTATTAACTACTCATCCTCTTCATTCTTGTGCATGAAAGGTGGTTAAGAGCACGTTTAACCATCCTGTAGCTTAGTAAGTAACACTGCACGATATTTCGCGCTCGGAGTCTTGTGATAAACTTTGTGTTTATCACAAGACTCCTGCTCGGACAGGGCGCCACTAGCGCCATCTATTGTTTTGTTTTGCTTTGTAAACAAACGCTCTCTTATTACTATTTTATATAAAATCGTAGCCCCTAATTTTACCCATTACCTACTGTAGTAAGTATCTATTTAACTGCTTTGTATGTAAGTAAAGCTTTGCATATTAATTTGCTAATAAACAATATTGTGTACTAACTAACCGCCTACAGGGTCTAACGCCGACACCATTTTGTAAACAAACCTTTTTGGGGGATTATACATATTAAATTCCAGCAAATTTTGTACCAAATTTAAGTGCATTCATTATCTTTTCCCCCTAGATATATTCTTGACTTTTTCTCCTCAGACTGATTTTACTTTAAGCTAAGGGTGGTATTTGTACAAACTAACCTAGCCTAACCCAACCTGCCAAGCTTTTAACCTAACCCAAACCTAGCCTAGCCTATAGCCAGCCAATCTGTTTTATTATTAACTCTTGTAGATATTGTATTTAGTATCCTACTGTAGCTATATATATCTGTAATTTTAGTTGTTGCTTGCACGATCTTGTAATAACCTTTGACTGATACACTTTTTTATCTAAAAAGAGTAGGCTACTGCTTTACTAGGCTACAGTGACACCAGGGTCATCTGTTGACACAGTATATTAACCCCTTGTGTGCAGTCACACTTTATTTTTATATAATCTCTATTTGGTGAATTGTAAATTGTATATTTAGTTACATATTCTGTTATACATATATTTGTTTAAGGTTAGGTTATCACACCTGGTAGCCTATTTCTGCGAATTTCAATTTTATTATATTCGGTTAGGCTATTCAACGCTGGTAGCCTATTATTGCGTATTTCAATTTAAAAAAAAAAAAACTTTTGGTTAGGCTATCGCCCCTGGAAGCCTAATTCTGCGTATCTCAACATTTTTGTTTTCGGTTAGGCTATCACCCCTGATAACCTATTTCTGCGTATTTCAGCATATTTGTTTTCGGTTGAAGTGATTGAAGTGTTTTTAAAGTGAGTGAATTGTTTTTAAGTAAGTGAAGTGATCTGAAGAAAGTGACTGTCACCATGCCTCGCGCTTGTGCGAACTGCGCCGGTAGGTTTGGTGAGTCCATGTTTGCTACTATCCATCTTCAAGTCTGCCGGCTCTGCCAGCAACGAGAGAATTTTACAGTGAAATTAGATGAAGCCTACAACAAGATCAACGTCCTCACCATGAAGCTGGAATCACTCCAAGAGTTTGTAACACTCAACGTTGGAGTGCCACAAACTTCAATTGTCACCGCAACTCCAGCAGCCACCAACGCCCCAACGTCAACTGCCAACAATTCAACGCCTACAGTAGCCATTTCAGCTGATGTTTCCGATACTCAAGATACAAATAGCGACTCTCTTCCCCCTCAAGACAACTTCCGTGTCGTGAGGAACAACGTTTGCCCCAAGACCAGGAAACCCATACCGATTACCGAGTGTCAAAACCGTTTCCAGATACTCGCAGACTCAGATGACGAAGAGGAAATAGAAGAAGTCCGGCTCGTGGGAGACTCGATGATACGTGGTCAGCTCACAGAGTTTTGCGCCAGGGCACCTAAGACCAGGAAGCGTTTTGTATCCCTGGTGGTGTGGATGACGTAGTTGCAGCAGTTGACGAAGTATCAAAGCTGGCCCCAGCTAATACAATGTACGTCATCCACGTTGGATCCAACGATGTACAGCGAACCCGGTCGGAAGATTTGCTTTTAAAGTACCAGCAGCTGATCAAGTCGTTTTAAGGAGAAGTCATCAAGGATCATCGTCTCAGGAATCGTCCCCCGGCTTGGTGTAGAGAGCCGATTTTACAACATAGCCACCAGCACAAATCGTTGTCTAGCAAACCTCTGCAGGAAGGAGAACGTGGGATTCGTCGACACCTGGGACAATTTCTACTACGATGACTATTTGTTTTCGGACGATGGAGTTCATCTGAACCAGGTGGGAGCAGCGCGTTTTGGGCGTCTTCTCAACGATGCGGTGAAGGATTTTCGGAGAAGAAATCGACTCAACACAGGACAACCAGGAAGGAGGACCGAAGACAGCGAGGACGGCAATCTACAAAGGAATTAAATACTAATCCGTCAAGAACCGCGAATTTGGATAAAGCTCCACCAACACGACCCAAATTCAAAACCGTCAGGGATAACGACCGAGGACCGAGGACAGCCATGAATGTAAATGTAGATCCGACCAGAACCAATAATTTGAATAAAGACCGTTCCTTGAATCCCAAATCCAAAACTTTGAATGTTTTCTATGCAAACGCAGATTTAGAGGAACTAGTGTTTACAGAAAATTATGATGTGATTGGCATAACAGAATCTTGGCTCAATACACAAGATAGAGACTTTTTAGCAGAGTATTCACTTCCCGGTTATGTAATGTTTGAGAACAGCCGAATAAATAAAAATGGAGGTGGCGTTTTATTTTATATCAAAGAAAGTCTTAACCCGACCCTCGTGTCAAAACCTCAAATTGTGAACGTCGACACATCTTTTGTGCTAATAAAGAATAATAAAGGTACAAAAATAATACTTGCGTTAATATACAGACCTCCAGCTCAATCAGTGCAAACTGACCGAGAAATTTACGAACAATTGCAGATGTAAGTAACTAACAAGATACCGTAATTTTTGGCGACTTTAATTTACCTGTGACCAAGTGGGGCGATACTCTTACTTCACACTCCGGACATGACTTGTATACGAACTTGCAAGAGAGTTCGCTTTATCAATTTGTTCGAATGCCGACCCGTGGTAATAACGTTCTTGACATTGTACTTGCAACAAAAGAAGAATTGATAGAGAATTTGAATGTTGGTGATGAATTCAGTAACAGCGACCATCGTACGATAACTTTCACTTTAAAGTTTACTAGTAACGAACCAAATAGTAGCATCGAAAAAGTCCCTAATTTCAAGAAGCAAACTTCCATAAACTTAGAGCTATGTTTAAAGAAACTGACTGGAGCTTTTTAATTAACAATAACGACATAAATACATCTTGGAAGTTATTCGAAACCACTTACCTAAAAGCAGTGCAAGACTGCATACCATCGAAAATACGGCGTCCAGGCCATAATAAATGGTGGAATAAAGATATTTCAAACTGCCTGCTTGCTAAAAAATTTGCTAATGATAGATTAAAATCCTCACAAAATGACGAAGAACGGGTGAAATTTGTAGAGCTACGACGCAAAGCCAAAAAGTTAATTAAGCAAAGTAAAAAGACCTTAGAGTTACATATTGCGAATCAAAGTAAAACAAACCCGAAAGAATTCTATAGTTTATATCAGAAAGAAAAAAGTAGTTACTTCAACTGTTGGACCGTTAGTCGATGAAAACGGAGAATAACACCAAAGACGAAGTACAAATGAGTAATGCCCTCAATACCTTCTTTGCATCAGTTTTTACAACAGAAGACCTCAGTGATATCCCTACACCATCGCCGATTCAGATTGATAATTCAGATGTTCTAAGCAATATCACCGTTACAGAGAGAAGTTTTGAATTGTTTAGATAAACTCAAGGTAAATAAAATGCCAGGACCTGATACAATCTCGCCTAGAGTTCTAAAGGAAGCTAAGAATGAGCTCTCCAAACCACTGACATTACTATTCAATAAATCCTTGCAGTCTGGAACTATGCCTGATCAGTGGAAGCTAGCCAACGTAACACCGATATTCAAAAAAGGCAGCAAATCCCTACCCAGTAACTATCGTCCAATTATCTTAACCTCAGTTGTATGTAAAATGCTAGAAACGGTCCATACGAGACAGACTCGTACATCACTTAGAGGAAATACATACTTAAAGATACTCACACGGCTTTCGTAAAAAACGTTCCTGTTTAACAAACCTCTTTAGACTTCTTCCACGATATCCCTCAACCTCTACGATGAGAGTAAAGCTGTAGATATTATATACCTTGATTTTCAAAAGGCCTTTGACAAAGTTCCCCACAAACGTTTACTGCTAAAACTAAAAGCGCATGGAATACAAGACGGTGTGTTGAAATGGATAGAAAATTGGCTCAGCAACAGAAAGCAAAGGGTAGTCATAAACGGTAAGGCATCTAAATGGACCAATGTAAGTAGCGGGGTACCCCAGGGATCGGTACTAGGACCAATTCTCTTTCTAATTTACATCAACGACATAGATGAGGGTCTCACCTGCACAATCTCAAAATTTGCTGACGATACAAAAATTGCAAATAGCGTACTCTCAAAAGAACAAGTTGACGATATGCAACACCATCTAGATAAATTGTCATGTTGGGCCCAAATTTGGCAAATGATTTCAATGCGGATAAATGTAAAGTACTACATGTCGGATACCTAAATGAGAAAGCAAACTATTCGATGAATGGCACTCAGCTTAAGAATGTAAACAGAGAAACTGATCTGGGAGTAACAATATCTAGTAACCTAAACCGAGTCAACAATGTTCAGAAGTTGTTAAGAAGGCAAACAAAATAATTGGCTTTATAGGCAGGTCATTTGAGCATAAATCCAAAGAAGTTATCCTAACCCTTTACAATTCCTTAGTCCGCCCTCTTCTGGAATACTGCGTTCAATCCTGGTGCCCTTATTACCAAAAAGATATAAACAAGCTAGAACGAGTTCAACGTAGAGTTACCAAAATGATACCTAGCCTAAAGAACAAACCATACTAAGAGCGTCTTAGAGAATTAAATCTATTTCCTTTAACCCAGCGCAGATTAAGAGGCGACTTAATTCAAGTGTTCAAAATCATCAAAGGCATCGACAATATGAACTGTAGTAAGTACTTCACTATCGACCAATCTAATTACACGCGGGGAAACGGTTGCAAAATTATTGGTAAATCTTTTAACTCGCACGAATCTAAGACTTTCTTCTTCAATCGAGTTGTCAACTTGTGGAATGGGCTTCCCCGAGACGTTATAGACTGCAGCACCGTTGATTCATTTAAATTCCGCCTAGACAAATATCTCGCATCAAACCCGCGACTGACTGCGTTTGTAAATGAATAACTTTATCCTCCCCTCAGTTACTAACCCATATGTCCCCTACTAACTTCCTAGTCCTGCCACGTTAGTGGCAGGGCAGTAGTTCCCTTTCCAATGTTCCCTTACCCACTCTAAACCACTGTTTGGACACTTGATCCTCAGTGTTTTGGAGGACAAGCAACCTAGAAGGGTCACTAGACCTGTTGTTGCTTGATTTCCTTTGTACTCCTTTGTACTCTCTCTCTCTCTCTCTCCTCTCTCCTCTTCTCTCTCGTCTCCCTCTCTCTCTCTCTCTCTCGCTTTCTCTCTCTCGCTCTCGCTCTTCTCTCGCTTCTCGCTCTCCCCCTCTCTCTCTCTCGCTCTCGCTTTCTCTCTCGCTCTCGCTTTCTCTCTCGCTCTCGCTTTCTCTCTCGCTCTCGCTTTCTCTCTCTCGCTCTCGCTTTCTCTCTCTCGCTCTCGCTCTCGCTTTCTCTCTCTCGCTCTCGCTTTCTCTCTCTCGCTC